>QYAM01000020.1:203073-239811 GCA_003988965.1 Neobulgaria alba
TATTTATAGTGAGGAATACTCCTTATGAGTTCCTCAATCAAGTCTCATTCATTCAATTCATTCATTGAGAAAACCTCGACGAAAAGTCGAACACTATTCTTACTAAGTAAATGAATAATATGCTTATTAATATACTACCTTAGAAAGCCTAAGAGGGTGCTCACGACAATGCTTGGGCCTGTAGCTCCCTGAATGGGTCGAGCTAAGCCGATAAAAGCCAACTCTCGAACAAGTAGTGAGTTGCGGGACTTTGTAAGTCGTGGGGCTCGATGCCACATAGCAAAAGGAGACCACGCTTCTAAAAACATTACAAAAGGCACGAATTAAATTTTTAGAAAACATACCCTCTAGAGCATCCGTAAGGCCCTTCGTCATGTAGTATATCTAGCACCAATTCAATTATTAAAGCCACCTCTTGAATTTGCCAAGAGCCTCGCCCTTGTTTGTGGAGCGAGGTACTTGCACGTGTGATTTAGGTGTCCTATATTTATGGATTGCCTGTAAAGAAACACTCGTGTCAGTTAGAGCAAAGATAAATATTTTATTGGTACCCTACATCTTAGTATGCTCCCTGAAAATACGTCAATACCCTAGCATAAAGCCAAAATAGGATAATAGATCTCCTCTAGAAAATACCCGTTTTAACACGGCAACTCTTCCTTGATGACGAGCGTCAAGTGCAGTGATATCTAAATACGTATAAGGCTCATGCGGGTGCGTATACGAAAGACTCCGTCTGCAGAGAGACGTTCGAGGACGGCTAACAACACATCAAACCGCACCCACTTATTGATATAAGCCCTATTATACACGGCCGAGTTCGGCTAATGTCTTATAACCTAGTCCCGAATAGCATCGGTGGTAGTATTTCGATAGAGGCGATATTAGTAAGGTGATCTCCTTTCTCGAAATGCTATAGGCAACTTATTGTTAACGATATTTGCTCTTCCAAGTTAGAAGCATAGCTAGTTAGCTTTTCCTGAAAGCCCGCGGCACGCCTAAGGTGATTCAAGCAGTCGTGAAACTAAGAATATGGAAGGGCCTCCTCTAGCGAGGTGCACAAGACCGGACCCTAACTATACCTTGTTTTCAAAGATATATTCGGGAGTGATCAAGCTCAGCGCCTCAAAAGCATCATTAACAAGAGCAGGGGTTCTAAGATGACTAAAGATCAAGTCGTCAACTCCAGTAAAGAAGAATATCGTGTGGTCAAATGTCCATTAGCTAGCTCAATAGTGAGAGAGATATGAAGGCTGGTCGTCAACTCACGGCTTCAGGCGTCTCTTGTGTCCCTTGAGGTGGGCCATTACCACCATCCCTGGTTACTCTTTATAACAAATTCATGCCGTGCTTGATAAAACAAAGGCCCGTTATTCTATCTTCTTAGCCATGTATATAAGATATTAAGCAATATTAGGGTGAGGAAATGCCTTTAGGATCTCGTAGACTTTAACCTCATTTAATAGGAGGCTACTTGTTCAGTGGAGGCCTCGGCAGCGCCGTAATATAGTAGACTAGATCGCTTTATATAGCAGTCCTGATATAATGGCCTAGGCTCTCGTACAAATTATCTTAGGAATAGTAGCTAGATTTGCGAAGTTGGAACCGGACAAGGTCGAGATCAAGTAGATCGGCTTTAGAAGCGGCGGGGCAACGACGACTCGTAATCGCATAGTAATATTGATCGCCCTCTCTAAGTATAATCTTGGTATAGGAAAATGCAAGATCTCCATGTTCTTCGACGAATGCCTCGTTTTGTTCGCAAACTTCCATATTCTACTCCAATAGTTAAAATGATCAAGCGCACTTACCGAAAATTTCCAGTGATTATAGGAAGATAGATGAAGTTGGGTACGGGAAGGCTTTGAAATGCTGTTGCGTTAGACATGATGTTGATGCCATTATCCGATCCGATGATTCTAATGATTAGCGAGCATTCTAGTTCTTTCTTTCTTATGAATAACTTACATATTCAAATTATAGGACTTGCCACCATCGGATGTAGAGTAAATACCATGGTGTTTATAGTGAGGTTTTCTGAGATTTTCAATCAAGTCTCATTCCTTCGAATACATCGTTCCGATCACATCACAGTAATCCTTCGGGTTTCTAGCCTATCTTAACTACGTGCACGGGTAAAATTTATTAGAGGCCATTGGACTCGTTAGAATTTAATTTCATATACCGTTATATTCACAAGATCCTTTGTGGTAAAATCTATTGATGTTTCTATGGTGTCTCTGACTGTTTTCAACAATTCATCACCATACCTGCATGCACGAAGGGATACCTGGACTTATGAGGCCACATCCTTCCCCTGTCTCCTTTCAAGAATGCCCCCTTTTACGAGCTGTAAACAGTATGTCCGTCGTGCCGCAAATACCTGTTGTGGTATAGCTTGTGAGGGATAGTTTCGTAGATCACACTACTACGAGATTAATTTAGATAGGATAGCAACGGACAGGAATCTACCGTGCCAGTAATTTATATACAAATGTATATAAAGTTATGTGGTTTCGTGGAAACCGTACAAAGATGGAGGATACTGGGTCAATGAACCTCAAGGAGTGGATGACATCTTATCATCCATTCGTGTCGTCAGTATAGCTCGACGAAGAAATGATATGAACATCACTGCCAGTGCTCCCGTCTCCGAACAAGTTGTTCTAATGCCCCCCGTCTCACGACAAGTCACCCCTGCTTCCTCAACTCCAGGATTTGTCTCCATTACCCAATTCTAGCAATTCCATATGGTGGATCGGTTTTCTACCCTCCATCTTTGTATCATCCGGCGGGCTCTGTTGAGGTGGTACTAAGGGATTCTGCTAACGAAGATTGAGACTCGGTGAAGTCGAGCGCTATGCGGGTGAATGTTGAATCTTGTGGGCCAACGTAATAACCTCCGCCACCAACATCGTCATATACCTGATGGGAGCTGCTGCTACGCCTCGAAATGGTAGTATGCATTGCCCAATGGTGCGGATCACGAGTATCAGTCGGATGGTAAATAACAACGTTCAATGTTTAAGAGAAATCGGGGAGTTCGGCAATGAGAAGGTTTGTCGGCGGGGCATTACTGGGAATTGAATTTGTTGAGGCATGGTAGTATAGAATTTAATCAATATTTAAAGGCATGTAGGGCTTGGATATTGAATATTATGATATTAATTCTGCAGATATGCAACTAGGATAATGTATATGTGTTATCTAGGTCTTGCTTGTGTCCGTAATACCCAACTCCGACTTACGCATAATGCTGCCCTTGGTCTCGAGTAGGATTCTTTATTGCGGGCTTTGATACGGAGTACTTTTGATCGCTAAGTGTGGTCGTAGGCGCGGGTTCCAAGAGCTTGCTACGAAGAGATGGTGAGGATTTCTTCCTCGCAAGCAGACGATTCATGTTGCTCTCCGGCTCCGCGTATTCCTCAGGCCAACGGAGTTCCCTCCTTCAGTATTCAAGCAGGTTGATATCTTCCCCGCTATCGCCGACGGCTGCGTGCTCGCCGATTATGTCTTCGATTGGCGACGGTAGAGGGGACGTTCGCGGTCGCTTTGGAGAGGGAGTGGCACTCAGGGTGGGCTCGTCTTCTGGGGATCGTTTGCGGCTGCGATCCTTCATCTGTGGAAGCTTGACCTGAGTTAGCATTATAGCATGGCGGGAGGAGAGAGACATGTCTCTTCGCCCGGAGCGTTGCTGGTCGGGGAGGGAGTTGGTCGGTTCGTTTCTGGATGTTTTGGTTTGTGTGACGCGGGGCCATATTGCCTGGGGTTCGGAGGGGTAGCCAGTGGGTTTATATTGATGCTGGGGTTCGGAGGTGGGCGTGGTGTTGGTAGATCATGTCCTCCGGGGAAAGACGGTCTTGGACTGACGAAGGGAGAAGAACTACGGGCGACGATAGCTACTATTCGAATACATTTGGATACATCAAATGCGTCAAATGTATCCAATAGGCCAGATGTATCCCCATGGGCCAAACAGACTCTAATATGCCAAATGCGCCAAGTGTAGCCTGAAGGTCGAGGGTTAATTCAAGAGGCTAATTCAAGGGATTCTAGGAAAATGCTAGAAGGGTTCACCTAGCATCAAGCCAGACCCTCTTATGAACCACGATACTTTAAGTCTCTAAATAATTAGAAATTAACTATAAAGTAGTCTTAACTCTAGTCTTTTGCAAAGGAAAGCCCTTAACGTTAGCTTTAATTATATATATAAATAAGATATTTTAAATATAAAATAATAATATAAAATAAGGATAACCCTCTAAACTATACTTAAACGTCGTTTTTATAATATATTTTATATATAAAAAAGAATTATAAGAGCTCGTTTAGTCTAAATCCTAAGTTTTAAATAATTTTAAGGGGTTAAAATTTTGCAGTGTTTTTTGCCGTGGTTTATAAGAGGGTCTGGTTCGTTGCTGAGTGAGCCCTTCTATAACTAGGCAAAACGTCTTATAGTCCTAAGGTCGAGGGGTTAATCCCTTGAATTAGTTCCTCCAATTAACCCCTCGACCTTAGGACTACACTTGGCGTGAACCTCGGCCAATTCGCTTGAGCGAAGGATATCATGAAACTTTTTCCCCAAGCGGATACGTTGTTGGTAGTATCTCTGAGCCACGCTGAAATCGTCTGCATTGTAGGTGAAGGAGAACAGGAGCAGGCGCTTCAAGACGAAGTGACGGAGGCGAGGGAAGAAGAGATAGACCCAGAGCCATGTAAGACAGCAGAAGTAAAGAGCGAGTATGAAGCGTGGATCTAGCAGAGAATACTTTTTATATAAGTAAGTGCACACAAGTTTAGCTAGTTGCATCCGTTCAGGGATCTGATGTGCCACCCCCGGTCCAATCACCTCCTATTCCTGCTGCTTACTATTCTGCTTCTTGATATCTTTTCGTTCGCTGCCGGGTTCGTAGACTCATCTATACTCGTGAAGTCACGATTCGGGGAAGAGACTGATTGGTAGCATGGGACTTGAACCCCTCATTCCTCCTGGCCCTCGCATATCCCACATGTTCCCATTCTATCACGACGAGTCAATTCGCAATACAGTATAATATCCATTCTTAATCGTATACCAGCATCCAAAATTTAGCCTTCAGGTCGGCCCATACCTTCCTCGCCTAACCTCAACCTCAACTACCAACACCACGCATCGCTTACCATTGCTAACAGTCCTCATGAATCCACTATCTACACGAGTTCGGAAACGTTGAGTTCCTTAGCGACAGCAGCCAGATCCACGCCAGACCCTCACAGGTATGTCTTCTCTGTATCATGATTCCGAAGATATTGATGCCTCCTAATCTTGCATTCGTTTCGACTTTCGTTGTCGAGGGTACTACCTTGAACACTTTTGCGCATTATTCATCTAAATCGCAAGGTCAAGTCAAATACCATCAATATCCTAAGTCTAGCTCTTTCCTTATATCAAGCTACGATGATTTCAGAAAAAGCCAGCGATAGTTAAGAAATCAACAGGACGATGCCAAGGAAACCTCAGAGGAGCCAAGGGACGAGCTAAACAATAAGTGGTCAGAGAATCAGCGGTTGGGTGAAGACAAAGGCGAAGTCTTTGGAGATAGTTATAAATTGGTTCCACCTCCTACCTTCATAGGTCGAGATTGCCGAGTCCACAGATTACAATAGCCACAAATATGATGGCGGAGGGGGCGCGAATGATTAATTGCCAACCGGAATACTGGACGAGTTACTCGAGAAACAATCAGAATGAATCCCTTGTGCAAATTCCCGCTGCAGACAATGAGTACGCCCCGCCATATAGCAAACAAGAGTTGGCTAAGCATCGACTTGCCACCGCCTACCCCTATATTGCATATCCTGATACTGCGCGACGGACTCGCTTGTGTGTTTTAGCGCGGAATCAATTTTGATGTCCCCTTTTGAAGGGTAGATATGAAGATATATTATACACGCATATGCTACAGCTATTAAATTTCCGCACAGGGCTACCTTCTCGTCTTTGCACACCAACGTAATGCCAATAAATTGCCACCATTAAATCGTCATTCTCTGGACAATAAAGTGATTGAAATCTCCTTAAATTCCGATATGACTCAATGTCTCCACACCGAAGCAGAACAGTTCAGTTAATTACATCGGGACAGTCCAACTAAATACACACATAACACCAAATTCCAAACATCCCTCAACCAAACAGCTATAATCACCATGAAGCCAGAGGAAGAAGCCATGATCCAATGGATAGATTGCCCTTTCCTCCTGGGCATCGTCGATCTTTACTACGTGACCTAGATAGTATTTAAGCCCAAAAACTAGCGGGTTTGTAGATCCGGATCTTTGGCCACGCTTCGGATCTACCAGGCGACCCCATCTTCACCCTTCCTCGACTCTACCAAACAAGGGACAGATGGTTTATCAAGGCGATTAGAGGAGCCAGATACCAGAGAGCAATTTCTAGTTCGCGGGAGCTAAAAGCTGTGATGTGCAACAAAAACGCAAAACGGTGAACAAATGGGAGTATCACGTGTATGACGTAGCTCTCTTCCGCATGCGGGGACTGGATGGAAGGATGGCTTATAGTTGAAGCTAGTATTTATTCCAAAGTACATTAAGTACCGCTGAAGCCGAAGAAAGGGTGTGCTATGTGGACTAAATAGACAACGGAAGAAAATGGAACGCTGTTCCAGAGGAAGTCATCTATGCTGCCCTTCCTCACCGGAGCATAGGAACAATCCAGGTGAAAGGGTAGTGCTGCTAAAAAGGACAGGATCACGAATTTCAGATCGTGGAGATGTGTCTTCAGCCGTCTTATATGGTTAATTCGGGGGATTAGCAAGCTCTATTTTATTAGTTGGGATAGCAAAATCAGGTTGATCACCCGTGGGTTTAAGGATGTAAGAGTGAAGAATCATATAAGCTGGCGGGGCAGATATAACAAAGGGGTCGATATATTGACCACCCGAACAAAGCCGCAGCGGCGAATTTCAATACACCTCTAAGCAATAGAGCTACGGGTGAGTTTATGTGAGATGAAAAATAGGTCTATATATAAGGAAACAATACCCGTTAGGTGCATGCATTCTACTGCCCGTAGCATCGCGTGGTGTTGAAGTGAAGCGTCAACCAAGTTACACGATGAGCAACTCGTCGTCACATCGGTGTAATATTGATTTGGCAGTTGATGACATAGTTGGTGCACATTCTAACATACAACACTCCCCACGCACACCACACTCTTAACCATTTGACTTACCTACAAAAGATGGCAACTCAAACTTCACCAAACCATTCCATCATCAAACCCCATCCTACCAAATCGCTGATTCGCAGTTCCCAACGAAGCCCCAGATAAAGCCCTTACACGAGAAACTCGCCATCAAAACGCCTAAACACATCGGAGAGACCGCAGAAATCGGCAACAAACCTAAAAAGCGGCATGGAGGTTAAAATTTCAAGCTAAGCTGAGAGCTCGAAGCTAACGACCGGTTGTTAGTCCTACGATCGGATGTTTAGCGGGAGAGGCAAGAAATAGATCTTGCACGTATCACTATCTCCTAATTAACTTGAATGTAGATAGATGTTGTGGATTTACTACTGATACGTCGGTATTCTTAAGTCGTTACCGGACGGCGGAAGATGAAGGGCAAGACTTCGAGGAGGAGGAGGAGGATAATGATTTCGACTGGGCTAAATATTCTAAGGAATTCTGTGAGCGATTAGCAGCAAAGGAGGCACAAAGCTCAGAATAGAAGAAAGCTTGAGTTAGAAAACCTGGCAATAGCAGAGAGGACTTACCAGGTATGGCTAACCAACGCTTATACCAACATGAAAATGCTCAAAGAAATTTTTGCAGTTAACGAGTGCGACATCGCTGAGCTCCTTGGACGAACTATGTCGGACAAACAGGAAAGAAGATTACACTAAATGGGCATAAAAAATATCCCAGATCCTAAAGCAATGGAGGAAACTTACCAGAGTATAGGTGGACTACGTACCGCATTTACCTTGAGAGTCGTTGTCGAGTCTAGGCAGCCATTCGACGAATTGAAATGAATAAGTTCCATAGATTAGCACAGGATAATGATTATCTCCTTATTTGTTCACCAAAAAAGGAGATTGTAGTTATGGAACCATCAGACTTTAGGGATAAAGGGTTCACAGATCCTACTCTTACAAAAGTAAGACGGGTTTAAACTTCAAATCATGAAACGATCACTAACTTATTCTTTTAGAACCCACTGTTCAAGCCGATGGAAAACTAGCATGATACGATAAAAGCATGCTATACGCAGCTTCTATCAATGGACTCGTTTGTTGTGTTCTTTAGGTACGCTTAGTTAATAATTTTAATAATGTTTAACAACTAATTAGCATGATATAGATATTTTAGAAACTGGTTTAGGGTTCTCGGGTATAATTAAATGGGATTTGAAAACTCGGAGTTGTTGCTTTTACGACATTTTTGAGCCAAAGGGTTGTTTAGGGGTGAAGGTTGCATATACTGGTCTAGGGGTCACAGAGACCGAAGGGGTAGTTGAAGCAATCAGTAAGGAATTTCTCGAAACGTTGTTAGAACATGGCAAAACCCGGACCGAACAGGTTGACGGGGACAATTTGGAGGTTCACAGACAACTGCTAAAGCATGCACCAAGGATTTGGGGAGCCCCAGTTCTGGAGGATATAGAATTAAACTGAAATATTTCACATGACGAAGACTCTAAGGGTGACTCTTCTGTTGACATACAGGAGTTTATACTACGATAGGCGCTTCTCATTCCTCCACGCTAATATCACAGAGCGCCTATTCTTCGTGTCATTTGCTTGGAGGTCGCCTGATTTGGGAGTGCCTCTCCTTCGCCCAGGACTTGACTTCCCACGGGGTTCGTAGATGTTGCAAGTCCCGGGGGCTTCCGGGTGCGCAAGTCTGACTCTTGCTCACCTCATGAGGGTTAAGCCGAACCGTTACCAGGAAATCACATGGCGAACTAAGCGATTACCCCTGAATCAAAGGGTGAACCGAACTGTCACCAGCGAATGCAAGGTAGAATTGTTCTAACTGAAAATAGGATACGAATATAATTAATAGTTACAGCTAATTGGACTAAAGTACTGTACCAGCCGGCGCCCCAAAGGACAAAGCGGTTTCTCGACTATCCGGACTCATTCTCCAAGTGCACAAATCATAAAGCGGTTTCTCCTGCTGGTGACCATCCCGACTCGTTCTCCTCCACCGTGGCAGCAATCTACCCACACGATAATATGGCCCGAATAAATCCACCACGCAAACTCGAAGCACAATCCCTCTTAAACATCCTAGAGCTCAAGCATAGCATCCAACTTGATTGTCAAGAGAAACGCCAACCACATGTCGTACCCCCATGGTGGATCCCACCGTTCACCTGTATTACCGAATTAGCAGAGACAGTAATCAAGCAACATAATACTATAGATTCAGTAACGCTATACAGCATCAACGACCACGTTAGTACAGCCGCAGTGACACTAGCATTGCACCTTGATAACAGCCGTACTAAGAGGACGGAATATATGGGCAGATTAACTACCTCTACCGTGTATGCTGCAGAACTAAGAGGGATAGTGCTTGCCTTATAAACAGCTCTCGACGTCCACGTAATAACAAACTCCCCGGCAAGTGTGTCGTCTTCACAGACAACCAAGCGGCTATTTAGGCGACCGCAAACTCCAAATGTCCCTCAGGACAATACATCATAGTTGAGGCTATACGAGCACTCGACAACCTTCGAGAATGGATTCCAGCACACGTCGGAGTACCAGGCAACGAAGTGGCGGGTAAAGCAGCCAAGGAAGCTGCGAGCCACAATTCGAACGCATGAACGAACCTAGAACGGCAACTACGAAATCTACCATCCGCTAGACAATGACCGCTCTGGTTGAAAGCGTTGCCTGCACCGAGAGAGGCGGTTAGGCGGATCAGGAATGCGTTAAGAATCAAATGGTGCATTTCGGAGTCCAAAAGCTTTGATGGTTGCTTTCGGCTGTTGTAATCTTCGAGCCTTCTTTTTCAATGCCCTTGATGATCTGTATAGGAGAAGCTAGAAATCTCTGCTATTTCAGTCTGAAGTCGGATATGGTATAAAAGAGGACTTAATGCGATCTCCTTCATAGTAGCTAGTCTCCTCTTAATTCCGGATTATATAACGCAGTCTCTAACCATTTACGTCGTTTCCGCCATAGTAGAGTTTAGTAAAAGGACATCCAAGAGTAAATAAGAGACGACGGAGGGTAGGTGACCTGTGAGACATAGTTTAGGTATCGAGAGTAGTAATATTAAAATTTAAGAAATCAAAGTTAAGCAAATCTAAAGACCAAAAAGCTTTTGTAAAGGCCACGAATCAGTCCTTACAAAGACTCGTGGAGTAGTTGATGCGAGGAGCCGACACCGTTGTATTGCTATTAACCGCCTAATAGTGTCCCTGATAGAACTCTCGTCTGAACCGCTTCTAGGTTCGCATCGAGAACCTTTCATATGTCTGCGGGGACAACTTTAAAGATCTCTTACTAGAAACCCCTCTCCGGCTCTTTAAACTCGTCTAGCATATAGAACTTGCGTTCGGAGATATCAACGTCTAAGACCACTCCAACTTTAATCATTCATTCCTACAACTATCAAAAAAATATGTCGGTATGCCTGTTGCTACAGCTCATTTTAGGGACTTGAAGGAATGATTAAGAGTTTAACTTCTAGTATTCAGACCTAGAGTCAAGAGGCCAGAATATTATAATTTAGAGAATTAAACATAACTAAACTTGGTAAGTTCATTGGAAATTTAGAAAGAGAAGCTAAGTAACAACAATACTGGAATTAATAGCAACAATTCAAACCTTCTTCTGCTTACCTTGGATTTTACCTTGAGGTAAGAAAAAAAATTGCCAAGTGTTAAATATACGTACCTTTCTAGAGCTTTATAATTACTTTATAGTTACTACTAAGCATCGTAGACATCTATTACATTTGCTGTCATTAATATTATATTCTCGCTTCTCCTTTGGCTAAAAGAACAAAATCACCCATGAAAATCGTTCAGGAAAAACCGCCTCTATTAAAGTCACCCATGGAAACTCGCCTGGAGTTTGAGTAAACACCAAAGGCATGAATAGCCTCATTACAATGGGATCCGGAATGCTCTAACCTATGAAAGGCACCCGAATAGAGCACGAATAGGTTGTTCCGACTCTGGGGACCCGATTCTTGAGGGTGTCAACGTCTGAAGATATACTTGGCATTCCTTGCTCAAGGACCACATCAATGGGGATATTAAAGGAATTATTAATACGTCATTGATATGCTACATGCGGTATGACCAAGCTCGACTCCATCCGATGCGTCATAAACAGAATTTTGACGCATCATAGCCTCCTTTCTTCTTAATTCGTTCTTTAAGAGCTTCCCAGTGTAGAGTTATATTAATTCTAACCCTATTTTTCAATTATCATATTATTCATAATTTATATCAATGATTCTATATTAGAAAAAGCATAATGCGGCCGCTAGCGCATTGTTGTGCCCTCGATATTTCTGCATCTCTTCTACAACCCCACGATCTTCTTCACATCAAGCTTAACGTCTCATGTCTAACTTTGCGATCTCTCTTCATATCAACCTTAACGTCGACACTGTGTCAGAAGTAATGGAGGACTTTAATATCCCTTGCGCAGAACGGGTTTTGTTGCTCAAGCGCCTACAAGACGCAATAGGCGATGTACCACCACACTTTTGGGCTGCTTGTCAAGTATGCGACCTTAGCGCTCTCGAGAAATTCATTCAGATTGCTAGTATTAGTCCCGGGATGGTTCGCGTTTTCGCTCTACAAACTCCTACAATGGCATGCTATTGTAAGTTAAATAGCCTTCCTCTGCTCTAGCTCCAGCCAATGAAAACTTATAGGGGCTTCGTCTCCTCCTAGAGCGCAGTCGCAACCCTCGACACCGAGAAAGTCACCACGAGTATTGACGCTATCCAATCCAGGCTCGTCACCTTTTACTCCACCATTTAAGCGACAAAAAACGCAAGAATCACCAACTTCAGTAGTAGTACTACATCGAAACCAGCGAGTCAGGGACTTGGCTAAACAAAGAGACAAATCCCGCTGTGTTCTAACAGGGAGTGCGGCGGTAGAGGAAGCTTATGTATACCCACATCACTCGATCAAACACACAGAAGAAGATACGTATGGGCATCGACATATATTTTGGGATCATTTAAGGAACTTTTGGCCTGAGGAGAAGATTGCTGCCTGGCAAAATAAACTTTTCATGGCGGACCCAGCAGACCCTCCAGACCCAGCCGGCATATGTGGAATTGGTAAAGAAAGAGTCTATAACCTAATAACATTAAGGCGCGATATACACGAAATGTGGGCTCGAGGAGCGTTTGCTCTGAAACCAGTTCTTGAGTCAAACGATAGGATGACTTTAACTGTTCAATTCTTTTGGCAAAATAAATTTATAGATTCTCAACAAACAATAAGTCTCTAAACTACACCCTCCTCCACCGAAGGCTGCACTCAGAATATAGGAGCCTATGAACTACCTATCTGGCTACATGATTCGAACGGTCAGAATATCAAATCCGGCGATTATTTCAAGCTTCAAACCGACGACCCAGAAACCAAACCACTACCAAGTTTTCAACTACTCGAGCTACAATGGTTCCTTCAGCGTGTACTAGGCATGGCAGGCGCTGCTGATATTGACTGGCCATCTTTATCAGACTCAGGCTCAGACTCAGACGTAGGGGTTTACGAGGAGGTTGGCGAGGAGGTTGACAAGAAAGTTTACGAGGAGACTGACAGGGATATTCCTGATCTTACACTTAGTAGTATCGAAGTTGGGGATACAACCTTGGAGTCTCTATCGTCTCCAACAAAATTCGTACCCAACGACAACCTACACCCCCCCGACCACCCTAAACACCGCACAGAGGAGGCAGAAGAAGGAGATAGAGAAGGAGCCGAAGAAGAAAAAAATAGAGACAGACGACAAGTAGCTATGTAATATCAAGGAGGGTTTTAGGGTTTTGTAAAATATATTAAAACAAATCGTGAAAGCTTAATGACAATCTTTGCTCTATGTCATGGTCTGAGATGCCCTATCTTCAACCTGCAGTCCAAGTCATCGCACCTACCCGCCATCACCTCACAGCATTACTCTCGCTTGGCATTTCTCGCTCAAGGCGGGTTTGCTAGGTGAGTTTCTATGGGCGGTTTTGCTGATACTGGCAGGTTTACTAGGTGGGTTTGCCTGGTGTGGGTCCAAACCGGTCGTCCTTTTTTCTGGCACCAGACCGCTAAGCTTAGAACACATGAGTTTGCCAGGTGAGGTTCTATGTGCGGTTTTGTCCTAAGGGGTAATGGATTGAATACGTCGTTGGTATGACGTCGTTGCGTTGCATTGCATTAGTCTTTCCTTTCAACGAAAACACACCGTATAACGAAACTAATAACAGCAAATAAATACTATCGACTCCTTCTCCTAACTCTTCTCCTACTCCTCCGAATCCTTCTGTGACTCCTCCGGCTCTTTCTCCGAACCCTTAAAAACCGTCCCGAAAATCTTCCCTCGTCAATATAGAATAACATGTATTCCATCCTCATGTTCGACTCCTTCTCTAACTGCTTCTCCGATTGCTTCTTCGACTCTGTCTCCCACCGCCGTCTTTATATGATGCTTTGAAACTAGCTTGTCTTTGCGTAGGAGTTGCGGAGAGGATGGCAGATTAGGGTCAGTAGATACTAAGGAAGTATCTATTTCGTCGAGTCCAGGATTAGAAACATTATCCAAGTTGGATATCCAAGTTGGAAATCCACTGCTTAAGAGATTCCTTAGCTTCGTAGGATTCCGAGTTAATTATATCTTCATTGCTATTAGAGTTATCTCCACAATCTGCTTCATACGGCCCGGCAGCACCAGCCATCCCTACTATGCGCTGAAGAACCCACTGCATCTCCAGTAGTTTAAAACTCGGTAGTGGTATTGTATTTGGATTATCAGTATAAAGGTCGAAAAAATCGCCGGATTTAATAGCTTTTTTTGTGGTAAAATTATACAATCTTGCTCTGCCATAGTCGTTGGCTCCAACATACTCATCAAGACCTTCAGTAGAGAATGGCGTAGTCGAGAGACTCATTGTTTTTTGGGTTTCCTCTTGCTGCCGTTTTTGCCAGAAGAACTGGACTTTTAATAAAGTATTGTCATCGGATAGAGAAATTGGTTTAAGTGCAAATCGTCCTCTGCTCCAATATGCATGTGCATCGGGGGATAATGAGATTAAGTTATAAACTTTCTTAACACCTGTCTCATTTATACCCCCCGGAAACACTTCTTTCATCCATGCAGCAACTTGCTCTTCTTTCCAGAAGCATTTTAACATATTCCAGAACCTATGTCGTGCCCCATACTTATCTTCTTCCTTAGATTTGATTGAGTGGAATGGGTATATATATGCCAACTGTGGTTCTATGCCTCTAGTAAGAACACAACAATGCTTATCTCGAAGTTCGGCTAAGTCCTTAATCGCCTTACTTCGAGATAGCTGAGGTGAGCTAGCTACTTTGCTTGCTAGTGATTGCGTGGTCTTTTGCCTTTTGGCAGGTGGGGAAGAAATGGCAGAAGACGAGCCTACATCTGATGATGACACTGTTGGGTTCTTCGGTGTCGAGGGCTGTGATAACCTTTTAGGATACGAACCCCCTATAAAAGTATTAGCTAGAGTAAAAGGAAAATCTTAAGGAATAATATAAAAGGTATATTAAGACTATTCTACTTACAGTATTGTAATAGATCATAGCTTTGCCCAGCAATAACATGAACATATGCAGGATTTATACGAGCAAGCTCGATGAATTGTTCGAGTGCCCTAATGTCGCATACCTGGCAGGTAGCCCAGAAGAAAGGTGGAACATCCCCTATTGCCTCTTGGAGGCGCTCGAGCAAAGAAACTCGTTCTGGGCTAGGGATGTTAAAGTCTTCCATAGCTGCGGGAAGGGCTTACACCGGAGGCTGATATGAAGAAGGGTCTAAGGTATGATGGAGGTTGACTGAGAAATGCGAAGAAGGTGGAAGGTTGGTTGGTTGGTTATTCATTTAAAGTCTATCAGTAGCTTTTCAGCTCTAAGACAGAAAGCGGGAAAGTAGAGATTTATCACTAGCGATCCGGAGAACGATAACTAAAATCGCATTTTTTCAAGAATCAAGCTCTACACAGCCCTTATAACACGTACGATAAATCTTCGCAAGGCAGAATCACATCAGTGGCAGAGTTGGCCGGAATAAGCTATACAAACTAGTTACGTAATCCCGAATCACCTTCCCAAAGCGACCCCTTCGCCCTCTTTTCCGCGACAGTCCACCTAACCCAATCCTCCATTCCTTTGGTTATTTCTCTACATACGCAAACAATATCCTTGGAATTGCCATGGACTTAGAAGGGCTTGCAGTGAAGGTTTTGTCAAGTTTCGAGGCGTCCCAAATTCTCCTGGTAGAATGGGAGAACAGCCTCTTCAATCGTCTTGGCTATCCCGTCATCCCATCGGTAAGTCGGCACTTCAACCATCCATTGTTAACGCCTGTATCTCATGATCGACCATAAGGATCTGGTCTATCTGGTTCCGGACGAGCAGCTACTAAAATCGCACGACATTGCAGCCAGCTATGGACTGCCACCCACAGAGAATAAGCGTATTCCGTCGTACGCCTCCGAATTTGCAAATATCGGGTTTTTTTTTCTCATCAACCAATACCCCGAGGACAGCTGGAAATCACGTCGACTCATTCTTCTTCCGATGTCTTGGACTGGTATTCACTCGGACGAGTTAGTCCCCATCCCAGTTCCGAATAACCAGCCCCCACCGCCTTGTACGGTCTGGACTGTACCCCTTCCAGCCGTATGCGCTGCTTTCGTGCGAATGTTAGCTCGCGAGCCCCGGGGAAGTCAGCTTCGTTTCCACCTCATTGGCGACCTCTCCAATGTTCTGGCTTACAGTCTTTTCGACATGAGCTATGACGGGGACTATATGGAATTCCCGCCTGATGACCAGCCCTTGACCGAAAAGGAGATCTCAGAGATGATAAAGGCGGTTGGTGAAATCAAAGGGTGGATCTTAAGAAAAGACGACGAGTGGATCAAGGATGCATTAGTAAAAATTGTTTCAGGGGAGGCCAGATATGATGATCTGCCTTGCAAAGAGACGTAACCCATGATTTTATGGGGAGCTATAATACATAATTTAAAAATCCATCACCTTCTCTCGATCCTCCTGCTTCAAAACAGCACCCAAAAGCTGTAGAAGATCATTCCTGCCGTCCCGCTTCCAGGTACAAGCTACTTGGCGTACTGTATCGTAAAGCCTCTCTGGCTGCGGAGATTCATAATCGGCAAAGTTAACCCGCTCATGGTGTTTCTCTAATCACCCTAGTAAATATGTGATATCCTTGATGTCCGTCTTAGCTTTAGCCTGAGTCTTGGGTCGAGTGCTCTCAGATAGCGTCGCATATCGTTTGATCTTGGTCAAGACAAGTACGCCGGGTTGCAGTACCGGAATGTTTCCTGCGAATATAGGTTAGATTTTGCCATATAAAGGGGGGTTGGTGATAGTTACATACCAGCTCCAGGGCGGATCACAGAAAGGCGACATGGGAGACCAAGTGTACCAATTCCCAAAGTTTCAACGGGGATTCGACATCGTTGATCGTCATCTGTGGTGAAGTAGAGTTTCAAATTTTCGATAGAAAAGCGATGGTCTTCATGTACAAGAAGTGGACGGATTCGATCGATAATCTCACGGGTCTCAGTGACGTTGATCTCAACATCAATGTCAGATGTCGGCCGGGTGGATCCTAATACTCTTGCCGCAAACCCTCCAATGAAAGCATGGTCGACGCCATGCTGTGTCAGGATTCGGGAGAGAGACTGAGCCGCCTGCTCCTGTGCCTCGCCTTGGATGTCCTCTGGAGCCATTATGAATTATTTAAGAGACAAAATGCTTGATGGACGTCGGCGAAGGAGAAAGAAATGAAATTCAGTCAGTAGCTATTGACGAAAGGAGCTACTGTGCAAGGAACTTATTTAGAAGTAATAACACTAAATAGCTATCTTGAAAAACGGCGTAGGTTAATAAGCTATATATCAATCGCAAGCTCTGATATTTGCTTTCTGTTCTTACTACTTGTTCAAGACGCCAAGTCAATCTCTTTGACTCCAAACCGTAAACGCTCGAAAAGAAGTTAATGATACGATTGTTAGCTCCGGGAGTGGTTGCCACTGCCCAGTCTTCGATAATGAAGCGCCATGAGAACAAAGAGGAGCGAGAGAACCAAGAGAATGCCGCTAAGGTGAAGGCCGCTGAGGAGAAGGCAGACGCTGTTCGTGGGCGGCGCCTCTGGCTAGACATGGACTGCAGCACTTTAGAGTGCCCGGATTGTACACACCTTGTCCTTCGGGGCACAGGGTGATTGTTTTTAATGGGTTTATGCAAGTGTGTGGGTGAAACCCTTCGGGGTAGATATGCTGGCCTCGCGTATGATCTATACTCTCTTTCCTATCAGTCGTTACTGTCTTTGCCGTCTCGGATTTTTCGCTTTGCAGACCGGGGGAGGCCTGCACTCCTTGGTCCCCTTGTCTCGACCGAGTGATCTTGTCGAGTTTTTCTCCTGTGGAAACGCCCCACATCTTCTCTAGCTCAACTATAGTATACTTAATTATCAAATCGGTGTAGGCGTTGATGGGAATCACGCCTAAGGCACTTAAAGCCCGTGAACCCGCCGCCCACCTCTTGACCGTGCCCATCCTCAACCACAGCCATTGAAGCCTTCTCTAACTTTATGAACGCCAACGCGCTTATCGATCTCGTCCACGAGGTGCAGGGCGAACTTTGGGTTGACCAAGTGAACGAGTCCTACCGAACAGGCCGTCTTTGCAAGTGGGTATCGACCTTCCATCCTAACAAGCTTCCCTGCCAACTCGACGGTACCTTCTACCATGGCGCATTTAATGCCGGCGTCAAGATGGTCTTCAGCGATGGCGCGGCCTGGATGGTTCGTTTCCCTCGTGTAGGCATGGTATGCGACAACTACGCCGACGAGAAGGTTGAGATGGAAGTGACCGCCCTCCGTCTTATCCGCGATAGAACGACTATTCCCGTCCCCAACGTCCAGGCGTGGGGTCCCGCTGCTAGCAACCTCCTGGACCTCGGGCCCTTTATTATAATGGACTTCATTCACGGGGTGAGCCTCAGCGACCTCCTCCAGGATCCCCACGCCGAGCACCCCACGGGACTCGTCCGGGAGGACATCAGCGAGAGCAGCATAGAAGTTATCTACCGGCAGCTAGCGAACTTCCTGCTCCAGCTCTTTGAGCTCGATTTCGACCGCATCGGTAGCCTGCCATCACCCACGGCTGGAGCCCAGAGCCCGACACCCCCCCGGCCGCTCACGTTCAAAGCACATAGCATTCTACAGATTGGAGGCGTGGACACCTTCGGTATGGCTAGTTGCTTTCCTCTCCCCCTCGCGGTCCTCCTACTCGGATGGGGCGTATGAACAAGGCTGACGATAGACATGCGACCGCAGCCAGGGGTTCGCAACCACGACCGAGTATTTTCAATACGTGGTCGGGCAGGACTGGGAGCAGCTTATGCACCAGCCCAACTCGGTTATTGGTCCAAATAACGCGAAAAACCAATACGCAATGTTTAAGGCCCTCGAAGCCCTAATACCCGAGATGGTCCACACGAAGTATGACCGCGGCAAGTTTAAACTTATCTGTGACGATCTCGGCCTAGCGAATTTGATTGTCCGGGGCAGCGAAGACCTCACTGTCGTCGGAGTCGTAGACCTTGAGTGGTCATACATTGGACCGGCCCAGCTGTTTGGCTCGGCACCATGGTGGCTTCTCCAAGACCGACCTGTCAATAGCGAGTGGGACTGCAAGGGCGATGAGCTACCCAAGGTCGCCGCCCGGTATACTAAGTGCCTGGAGATCTTTATACGCGTCTTACAGGAAGAAGAGCCCAAAATGCCAGGGCATCAAGAGAGAGAGCTCTCTAGTCTCGTCAAGTGGTCGCAAGCTTCCGGGGCAATGTGGCTGCATATGCTCCTCTCATCCGGCTTTAACGACGATCGTAGCTTTCCTTCTACGCAGCTGCGCAGGCATTTGGGGGCTACTGAGTGGGCTAAGCGTATAAGAGAATTTAAAAACGCAGAAAGGCTTGAGGCATTTGCAGCACGGAAGGTACGCGAGTTGGATGAGTACGATAAAGCCTTAGAGAAGAGGGAGGAAGACAAGGCGCTCGTAGACAGCGGGAAGATAACAAAGGAGGAATTTATTGCCAATGCTCTAATGGAGCCCGTCTGTCCCCCCTGTTCCTCGTCGTCGGTGGTTAACGATGAGATAAGAAATGACGAGGCGTTGTTCTCTAAGGTGGCTCATAGGCTCGGCTGCGAGTCGCAGAGTTAAGAGGGGCCGCAAGGATAGAACGAGGAGAGACTGCATGATGATCCCTAGCATAGCAAAAGGTTGTTATAGAGGTCGAGGTGATCTGCCCACGTTGGATTTAATGCACTTCGAGTATTAAGCCCGAAGCATTTACAAGTCGCCTAGGCTTTGTTTTGCCAAAGACCCTCTGCTCTTCAGCACGAAAATAGATAAGCTGCGAGGTAAAAAGAGTAAGGGCCGAATAAGATCTAAAGCAATAGAGAGATCAAGCCGCAACGGAATCGAAACGCAGGCGTCGCTCAGAGCATGAACTTAATTAAAGTTTAGCTAAGTCATATAATATATAATTTCGCCAGGTCTACTCCGGCAAAACAATTTAATTATGTATTTTAGTATAGCATAGATGCCCGAGCAGCTATATCCTGACCTTTTAAAAGGTATACAGAGGTATAGCAGTTAAGTGTTATTACTATCTCCCTTCTTAACAATCGTTAAAACAAGGGTTTTTAGGATAAAATGTCACTATTTTCACGCCATTTAAAAAGAGTTATACACTTAGGATGCTTTAGGGGTATATTTAAAAGGGAAGAAAGGCCCTTATGTATTCTAGGAGAAGGAGTAATGGAAGGTTAACTCTTGGAATTATAATGAGTATATACTTCCTTGGGTTCGTAGGCTCATGGTAGAGAATCCAGAGGTAATTTATATGCAGGATAATACTTCTGTTTATCGCTCTATTTTAACTACTTGGAATTTTAGGGCAAGAGGTATTTAAATAATCGATTGGCCCTCCTTATTCCCTAGATTTAAAATATATTACTTATGTCGAATTCTAAGAATATAAGGCTGAGCTAATAAAAATAGGATTTTGGTCATCGAAGGTCTAGTAGTGACAGTCGCTATATATATGTTAATCCAATTTTACCTCCACCATATAAACCTCTATTGAAGGTTTAGGCCATCAAAGCGGTTATTTTCCTCTCGTTCTAGCAATCCTTCGCAATCAGCATACTTATATCCCCTTGGGCACGTTTTACCCCTGATAATATAAATACCCTTTGATGAGTTAAAAGGTTATTATTTTTCAAGCGTGGGAAGTAGTACCGGAGCCCCCGCTTTCTCTCGCTTGATATAATTTCCGAACAAAGGGGCTTATTTCGACTCCTCGGCTACAGCAAAGCGGAGGACTTCAACGTTAAATTCCATTCTCCTCCACCACAAGCAGACCTCTCGGCCATCGATACCTTCTATAACGGAACCAATCCATACCCCCCTATCAATCTACTATCCAATTATCACGAAGTAAGAGATTATCAACATCGTCCAACACTTGAAAACGAAGAAGGCAGTAAGGCCAGATGAGACCTCCAACGAGAACATCAAACTCACTCTGCCCGCTATCATCGATGTTCTTATGTGGGTCTACAACAAAAGCTTCAAATCGGGATACCACCCGATGGAATTAGGGTAGTCCATCACGGAACATTTGATGCCCTCGACACCGAACAATGCCAAATCGTTGCCGAAATGTCAGCGGATCGCCTGCCACGAAGCACACTGCTGCAGCTCAGCGGAGAACTTCGAGACTTCGAGGCGAGACGGAGCAAGGTGATTGCTGAGTTACGTCAGGCTACGAATTCAGGTAGTCGCAAGGGAGCTACAATGAAACAAGGCCTCGAGCAGTGGTCTGTGAAAGAGGAAAAGGTCACGGAACGTATTAAGAGGTCTGGTGAGCACATCTACCGTGTTTTCATTTCTATTATGCCTTTGTATTATTCAAATATATTTTTATTAATTTTGCGCACAACTCACTTTCGCTTCAATGTGTTCTTTCTAATTCAAGAGTATATGAGTTAATCTAGAACTCAGTAGACAACGCTAACCATTTCTAGAAAGGCTTCCACGGGACCGTATTTCTGTCCTCGGAGGGACATTTTCCTGCCTCTACAGTAAACGATGCCTAATACTCTTCGCCTCGCCCATGCAATTGCCTGTGTCTCCTTTCCCCAGACGACCTATCGCTCAGCTGAATGCATTCATAATATATATGGCATGTTCCGGGCTGACTAATAATCCCCAAGCATCCTTTGCAGCGAGACGGTTTACCTGCCACAACTCCAACCGAATACAATTGCTGCCCAGTTCATCAAATTCCCCTATCCCTTCTCTGCTCTTCTGGCTAAGAGTCGTCAATTGCATCGGTCCAAGCCAAATTATGCTATGCTTTTGGGTTCTGCCATCGAACAATTGACGAAATACAAGCCGTGTGGATGGGACTCCTTTGACGGTGCGTCTACCTGTGATCCAATTTTTTTATCTCTGTCCTTCCCACTTTACTACTCGGCTGTTTGCTAATATCCTGTCTCTTATTTAGGTCGTCCGCTAAACGCCGTCGCCTCTACCTGCTGCCGTTCACTGCTCCTCGCCAGCTAACTCAATTCTCTTGCCGACAACAACAAATCACTTGTTCGAAGTTGCAGCCAAGCCCCCTTTCCCCAAAGGGAGTACCGTGGTCTTCCATATGTCGGAGGACGAGATTCAATACCTTTCAGGATTCGGCATGAAAGACGTTGTTGCTTGGGGAACTAAGGGCCTGGTCATCCTTGTCGAATCCTCCAAGACAATCATTAAAATACATCTTGATTCTCTCGACTAGGAGCGCGTACACCCCATATTGAGGGAAAGGCAGATCTATGAGCGATTCGCCAAATGGGGAGGTCATAAAGGGGTCCAATCTTTGAGTTGGGAATCCGCCTGGAGTACGCTCCCAACCACAACCTCCACTCGTTCAACAAGAGGCGTGCTGTCGATTTCGGACAACGACTGTGCTGGGCAACCCAGATTGTGGAGCGATCGATTTTATTTACGGGGCTGGTGCTATCTACGGAGATCTGATATGTGAAAATATATTCTTAGATGAGAATCTCGGCGCCAAACTTGCCGGCTTCGCTGGATCGTCAATGGACGATTCTCCTCTTCTCATTGCAGTGACGGCTAGTCATGAATACCCCGGATCTCTCATGTCTATCTAAGGTGATCCCTTCGCGTTCGGCTCTGTGCTCTACGAAATCATGACTGGACAGGCTCCATACAACGGATTACCTAACGAGATTCGCACCCGGTACTTAAAAGGGTGACTTTCCCAACACCGAGTTTCTACAGGAAATTGGAAGCATTATCAGGAAATGCTGGCAAGGCCGATATAATGGATTTGAGACAGTCATTAGAGATATATGTTGACGGTCTAGACCATAGGGTCTAAGGCCCGTGCGCCCACAAAGGACCATATGTTTAATATTGGGTTTGTACCACATAGAAAATAGAACAACTCATTCTCATCAATTAACTGCGCACCCAACCGTGACACTTAATAATATAAGAGGTACATTTTCTTCTAATCCCAAGTCCAAAGTGACTAATCATTGACTTGAAGCAGCACAACAAGACGAAATGCTCATCTCTCTTCCTCCAGCACCAAGGCATCGACCCTTGTCGCAATCACTATAGTCACTGGGACTTTCGTTCTCTTCTGTCTAAGGCCATCAGTGGGAGTTCGTTGGTTATTACGACAGAGTCTTAGATGAATGAAGAAGACGATTTTGATGACAACCGAGACGATTGTACGCTGCTGGCAACCAGGAGATATTGATCTACACGCACAAACGAGACCCAGAGCGTTAATTCGGGCGCATCTTGTGTATAAAGTCTCGACTCACAAATCTGTGTTCGAGGTGCTTTCTAGCATCCTACCTCATCAAAGCCAGCCTCAGCAAACTCTCTTCTCATGAAGTCGGGAGAATACTTGAAGCCCTCGTAGCAGTCAATCTCCGCATCAGCAGGTAATTCCAATCTCAAATGATGGCATAATATGTTCTTCTTCACTCGAATTACAAAGCGATGCATCAACGGTTCCTTCTGCAAAAGGCCGAAATAGTCCTAGTCCTTATCATGATACTAGTCGTGGCCTAAGATTCGATTGGAATGCTTGTACTCGTTTCAAATGAATCGTTCGAACAGACCATCTGGATCGTGATAGCTTTCCCATGCGGTCTTTGTGTCGCTTGTTGCATCCATGGTAAGTGACATGACATCTGCTCTGTTTCTGAACGCTCGAGCCCTCCATGATTCCAATAGATCGACAGCATAGTCGAAATGGTCGTTGCCAAAGATCGACCCAAGAGACATGAATAATCTAGGTTGGTCAAAAGGCTGGGAGTTCAGCTAGACAAGGGGGTCATCGAAAGTCTCCCAGATGCTATAGCACTTCACATACTTATAAGCTGGTGCAAGCAGGATCATGTTCCACTGAAGCTCTTCTCCGGCAAGATCCAGAGCAAAGTACCACACTTCTTTCTTCAACTGCTCGAGGCAATTAAGAAGAGGCTGCCACCTTTCGAACATCACTGTCAACCTTTAGCATTTTGGCTGCGCTGATGTCACCAGAATTCTTCTTGCTTACTCGCACCCGAGATCCACAATCATTGCATTTGGGAGCACAAAAGTGGCGATTTCGCGACCACGATCTTCGAAAAGTTCCACCTCGCTATTGGTATGGTAGTAAGTGGGGAGCTGGGTGATAGATTGCATTGTATGAAGTCCCTTGCTGTCCGAGAGCAGAGGTGATGGGAGAAGGCGCTGCGGTACACAATCGGGCGATATTCTCCTTCCGTCCTCAGTAGCTTTTGGCCTAACATATTTCTGAAAGTTCTCGAGAATACCTTCGTCTCCACCGCAAACGTTAATCACCGTCCCAACAGCTGGTAACTGACACTCATGGTTCCCTAGGGGACCATCACAGAGACTCATTAGCGCAAGACGTTGCTGAATGAAGATTTCTCAGGCTTGGAGTGATTCAATGAAAGTAAGTACGTTTTTAATTTCAGACACACTCCGTGGTAGACATCTCTTTTGTGCAGACTTAGGAGAGTTGGATTCAGGAGGAATAAGACTAGTAAGGTATTACCTGTAACTCAATATATTGACACCATCTCTCCCCCTTTCTGCTATGCATATAGTGAGTCGCAAGTCGCAAGTCGCAGCCAGAAGGCAGCGCAGTGTATACCGTTTGTTGCAAGCCGCGACAAAATCCGCACGCACATTGTGCCCAAGAGCAGAGCGAGCTTGCTGAGCCATCCATCCTCACGACAACTGTATCCCTGGGGAGGCAAGAGAACGTCCTGATGGTAAGCCACTTCATCCGATGGTTATGACTCATCTAATATGTTATTAGGTTTTTGACCCTGAAGAACTCGATCCGACAATTGGTTTCACGACTTGTCCCTGACAATAATGTTAAATGGGTTGAAGGCAATAGTCAGTGGGTATACTGGAAGGGATGTACCGTTACTGTCTGAGAAAGACGGCGAGGGGAATAAGCAGGAGAAGGTGCTCGACATGCGTACTGGGTAGGGAAGGGTACCATCAGGCATTGAGCTGTACTGTTTCAGAGGGAAAGTGAAGGAAGTATAGCATCGCATGTAGTGGATAATATGGGTTGCGTTCTAGGTATATAGCTTGTTTTGTATTTGAGCGCCTCCTTTCAAGCCAAGGGATGGGTTGATGATGGCCCCTCCATCAGGACTGCTTGTGAGTATCATTGATACGCATTCCGTGACGCGATTTCCTTCCTCCAATTCCTTCTCGCGTATACAGCACGCGGTGATTGCCCCATGTATCTCAGAACCAAATACATCAGAAGGACGGGAAGAATGGCTACATCAAATTGCTAAAGACGATAGGAGAACCACTTCGTGAATCTGATGCTTGCTTACCAGCAAATGAGCTTTTAGCTCTCGAAGTCCTTCAAAGCAACTATCGCCCATGCTAATGTCCTCGGCGAACAGCGTACCTGTCTCATGAAAGTATGGCTTGTAGAGTGGATCAGTGTTCCACTTTTCGAGAGCCTCCAACGCCAAACGCATGTAAAAGACATCAGGATAGTCAGCACGAACAATCAAGCTGCCGATGGGTAAGGAAAAGGGGAGCGGTCGATCAGTGTTACTCTGGCATCAACATCATTCTGTGCAAGATAGAGCGCGGTGGATACCCCGAACACACCAGCGCCGACAATGAGATAGTCCATCGTGGAGAACGACTGAAGATGAATATTTTCAAAGAATTGGAAGATGTGTACCTTGATCGGAATCAAGAGTCGGAAAAGTGAGGCGAAAAGGAGAGGAGAGAGATGAGGAAGGTGAGAAGAGAGGAAACGGAGAACCACCCAACCACATTGCGAAGATTCTCAAGCACGCTCACTACCTCACCCTCAAATGGGGGAGTGCCTTCGGTATGTACAGTTTTAGAAATAACCTGTATAGATATTAGTAGAATGCCGGTACTCAAAGGGTACCTCCTATATAGTTATGAATAAGAGAACACAACTTGTCCTTCGGGGCACAGGGGGGGTATTTGGTCGAGTGGTTGATTTCCTATGCTTATGTTTATATTTTTTTTTTCTATATCCCACGGAACCTAGGTAGGACCTAGGTCCGACAAGTCAACACCACTTGCTAGACGTAGCTCCCCAATAGTGAATTCGACCTGTTGGTGTTTAGCGTCATAAGAGACAGCCATAACATCCTGAGCATGTGTTAAAGTGTCCTTGAGTTCTATTTGACTGAAGGAAGAATGAGGTTCAAGAATGTGTAGAAGTCAAATTGTATTGTCTGGTGTGCTATACAGAAGAAACTGAGGTTATATATACATGTGACCTATGTTCTAAACCTCTATAATAAAACAAGTGAGGTTTGACAAAGCTACCCCTTTGTACGAAACATCTGTATGAGGATCAAACAAGTGTTTTAATAAGTTCCTCATGAACTTTTACCAGCCTCTCTGCTAGCTGTTGCGCGGAATCGGATTGGATGTCAGCAACTTTGTGGAGCCCGCGTTGCTTTACTAATTTGCCATTCGCTTCAAACGGGGAGATTTTAGTAATTGGAGCGGTGGAATTCGACCATGCATATTATATAAGAGGAAGGAGGTTACCCCAATTTTTTTTGGCTTCATTTAATACAATTCCCTATTAACGCTGCACTATTTTCTCTGATAGATTTTTAAACAAAAAGTTCTTATTCCTATTTGGTATGGTAAAAGTAAAACCTGTAGGCGGCCCAACTATTTAATATAGTAGCAAGGAAATACTGTTCTGCTTGTGGTGTCAGCTCTAATCTTTGGATAAGTAGATATGTGAGTTGTACTTACTTTTTGATGCATCTCCTCCGCTATTAATCTATGCGCCTAAATGCAGAATACCGATCTTGCAGTCTCCGAAGGCTGGAGTCCTGATTGTTCGCCTATGGCTTGCTTCCAGAGTCCAGCCTGGCTCGTGTGATGTTTAGTCCCATTTTCATAATTATCTCTATAGAGGATTTGTTCGTACGATGTTGGAAGCTCGTGAAAGTCTGCCTTCTATGTATCGACCGCTAGAGGAGTGTGGTATGCAGAGTACTAGGCATCTCGACAACCAAGACCGCATATGAAGTTTGACTTCACCGTTCTGAATTGTGGGTTGCTGTTTTCTTAAGATTCTCCGGCATCTTTGTTCCGTGGCAATGATGATTGCTTGGCTCCTGATTGGCGATGGTTTCTGATGGTAGACATGACGAGGTATTTTTGTCTGCAAAGTACAAATGCAAGGGGGAGTTGGAAGCCTGTCGTGTGAATCGACGGGTTCGGAGCTGTCGACAGACGCAAGGTACCGGATCGTAGGATATCTTATATGAAAAGAACTCCTTCATAGAGGTGAGGGCAACAGAAATAACACCACGTATTTATATATGAATATCTTCGGTTGTCATTACTTCTCTCATATCGTTCTCTCTTTTTACGTCCCTCTCTGCCGATGTTTTCACATCTTGCTACGCCGGCCGACGCGCGCGATCGAAGTCACTTTAACTATAGGATAAGGTGGTCGCACTCCCGGGGTGGCCTTGAATTCACAATGGATGTTTCCTTCAAAGTTGGAACATCTCTACAGATGTCTAACAGGATGTCTCACAAGTTGTGAGCCAGGATCTCCTTTCAAAAGAGTTTGTTGAAGAACAGAGGAAATGATATTGCGATGCTAAGTTGGGAAGCCGCATACTTTCGGTCACATTTGGTTACAGAATGTCCATAATACACATCTCGCTCAAAATCTGACAAGACTCAATTTAACTGCTGCAGGCGGTTGACTGGATCAGTGCTATTCTTGATTGGAAGATCATACATCTTAGATAACTCCATCAATCTAGGAATGAGTGCATGAATGAATACGTTCAGTATCCACTCAAGCCTTGTTTTATCAACTTCTATTTAGCGACGCAGCTGGTAAGATGTGGCCTATCCCAGCTTAATGTTAGTGCAAGAGATCTAGTCGAGAATGGACATTGACAAACTTTATCCCTAGCTTCAAGAAGAGTCCAAAGCAGACGTGAGGGAGATCTCTAAAAAACAAATCCTTATATAAGTTGCGTCGGTTATCACGATTTTGGTCGGCATCGCGGAATATAGAATCATATATATGTGTATATAAACACAAATCACACCATCACAAACTTTAATCCCATATTTCTACTTCCATTTCTATTTATCTTCTAGCTTCCAGCGCTCTAGCACAACCACTAATCAAGAATAACAAACAATTATCATGATGTCATGACTTTCCTAACTAACTAACGAGAAGGAAGGGATCGCTTGGAATTGTATATACGTCGAGGCAGGCAGGCAGAAGTTCTTACCTAAACTTATGATTGATTTTCATTTATCTTATACCTAATATGATATTTTTTTAAGAGGGGAGGGAAGAAAGGAAAGGTAGGGTCCTTGTGTGTTGTGTGTGTATTTATGGAGAAGGAGTGGGGGGGAGGGGAAGATTAGGTTAATTCTTGGAGGTATGTAAGTAAGATTATACTCCCTCCCTGCTTATCACTCTTATTTTGATCTTAAATTCTTAGAATCTCATCTAAGTGTAAGATGTTATTTATATGGGCCCCAATGCACGAAGGCTCTATATAACTTAGGATGTTTCCTTACTTGGAAAGGAGCAGACGTATTATTATTCGACTAGGTTCGAGGATCGCAGGAGGAAAGGAGGATCTAGCGTGTGTGCGTATAGTCTCAGATGGCTCAATGCGCCGCGTGCTTCACGGCTTCGGCAGCGTGGCTGGATGGGCACACTGCGGATCTGCGATATCCGTTCAACTCGCAATAGGCAATGGAACCTCACTTGATCTGCGCCCGCATGAGGAGTGATGCCTCTCCCGCGTTCGTGGAAACCCGGTCTGATGGTCCTTGTTTTGACGATTGTTAAGGGGGGGAAGGAGGAGTAATAACACCTTACCGCTGTACCTATGTATATATATTTACTAACCCGGCGGTGGGGTAATATGGAGAGAGGAGTTGGAATTGAACCATTTTACTACAGAGCCTATGTTTCGCCTACCCCACCCCGCACCCTTAATTACCCCCTTATAAATAACATGAAAACAGTGAGGATTTATCTTAAAAATCCCCTTGTTTTGTTTTAACAATTATTAAGAGGTGGGAAGGCGGGGTAACAACACCTCACCCCGCTACACTATCCCCTCCCCCCCTCCCCCGCCCTCAAATCGTCAAAACCAGTGTTTTAAGATCTTATTACCAGGGCTTCCGACGAATTAATTTGTTGGATTCACGCCAGTTTTGGACCCCTATGAGAGACCAATCACCAATTTACGGTCGGTGCTAGGCGGCTGCCCGGGATTCTTACCAGTTAGAATAGAATAGCTCCATCTAGGTGAACCCTTGTTTTGACGATTGCTAAGGGAGAGGAGGGAATAGTAAACAACACTTTTCCGCTGCACCTCCGTATGTATGATGTATGATGTATGATGTATGTATAATGTATGTAAGCATATATGCATATAGTGCACTCCGTCCATCCAGTCGCCGCCGGTGCTAGTGTGCCACGGCTTGCCAAATTTCCGAGCGACGTGCAACAAACGGAACCACCATCGGCACCGCCCGTCGAGGCCGCGACTTGCAACAGCAGGCATACACAGCGCTGCCCGCGACGCTTCACCTCAGCGTGTCACCGCTGCGATTTGCAACAAACAGCAGCTTTCCTTGCAAGGCTTTAGACAAGTTCCATATGATAACGATAGGTCTGCGCCTTAGTTACCCTGTCGTTCATTGGCGAGGAACCCACCCGCAAGAAGCGAAGGCGAAATAGGGTTTCTTCCGCCGCTTATGGTGGCTGAGCAGCTGTAAGGCTAGTGACAGTTAGATTCAATACAGGTAGCAGAGATCCTCGATGCGGTCCCGACAGCGTGGTAGCGAGGAATTAGTCAGATATTAACTGGATGTATGATGTATTGCGTTTAGGTGGGGGCCATCCTACCCCATAGAAAATAATCGCACCCAAGGATATACTGTGTCAGGACTAAGAGGTCGAAAAGACCTGTGCAGAGTTCCCTAGTGTTAAGGAATTAGTATTTGGAGACATCATTCGCCGCTGCTGGGATGAACAAGTCGATTCAGCAACAGATGTACTTAAATTTATCGTATTTATGTCGAGTAAAATAGTTGCATAACGGAACAATTGGAATCGCCTAGATTTCGCTTAGTAAGAAGTTGCATATACCCAGGACTTCGATGCTGTTTCGCTTGAAAAGTGGCAGGTTTAATAAAGGAAATATAAATGAAACAAATCTCGTGCTCTTAAGGGGCAGCTAGAAAGCAAACTAGTTTAAGCATGTGTGTAAACCTTCCCTCAAACCCCAAACCCCTAAATCCTCATCCTCGCCCTCGTCCTCGTCGTTTAACAATCCCTCCCTAACAAATATGAGATGTCAGAAAGTACCTAAGCAAACATCCGTGTGTTGTGAAACTAGCAGAGAGATAAATTTGGTTAGGGTTGATGATGTGCTTAACGAGGGGAGTTAAGACCGCGAACCAGCTGTCGTAGCCCTCGACACAACAGCCGTACCGCGCCTTGTCAAGCGGTCTTGCTCAGGGAAAGCATCTGGTGGGGTTATATGATAGGTAGCATACTCAAGAGGGGCGCTAAACATTGACTCCCAGGATTTGTATTGTCACCCCTTTAGCCCTTTGATATGGTACAGAATCGTCAATCGACTGCTATTGAGGTGCAGTATTATGTGTATTCGAGTATAACGACAGGAGTTAAATGAGTGCTTAATAGATCGGTATATGTTTGCATACGTTAAAGTTGAAATTTGCGAGGTTCGGTAAGTCGTTTGGTGCGAGGGATCCAAACTCGGCCCCGAAAGAACCCCTGCCTTTCTAATAGTAAATCTAGTGATGAATATATTGATGTTTTTAGAGTTAAGGTTGGCTTGCTTCTTCTTCGCCGCAAGTCTAGCTTCTAGGTGTTTATTATTCGTTCCTCTTGTATGTCACGAATAAACCAATGTTAAGGCTTTTTTAAGGGTTTAATTCGACGATAATAATTCCTAAAGTCCTTGATTAAGGTGTATATGGTCGGAATGGATTCATTGGCTCTTATTCTACTATCTAATGGAATCGCTCGGTGGGTCCCATATACATTATCGATTTAGGTAATGGCCGCAATGAAGTCGTATTAGGTGGTTTCTTCGCTAATGACTTAGGGAATACTTAACCCGATATATAATAGCTTTCAACGAGTTAAGTTTCGGAATAGTACCTATATCTAGTCGGTCTAATCAGTAGGACCATTTAGAATGATGATTTTAACAACTAAGATAAACTTTGAAGTCGACATTTTTAGAACTAAATTGATTTGAAAATACAGGTAAAATAGGTCTACTTAGCAGGACCATTTAGAATGATAGATAATATTATTTATTCGAAGAAAAGACCTCATTTACTTTTTAAATCGAGCTTCCTTAATTTCTTTTAATTTAACTTTATTTATTTGTTCCAAAAGATATTAGAGAAATAAAAAATTAAAGAGAAACTTTAATATAATAAAAAGAATAAAAGAAAGCTAGGATAAAAGTAAAGTAGGAAATTAAAATAGTAAGCATATTTTTACCTAATATAACACTATTTATAACGCCTTTCCCCTTTACTTTCAATTCTAATTGAATACGAATCTCAACGCTTCTTTCTTATTAATTTAATCGGGTTACGCCCTGATAGACGAAGCGGTTTCTCCGATTTATAATATGTATATATACTCTACCAAGGGTATCAGCCTTGAATAAATACAAGCGATACCGTTTACTCTTGATTCGCGCTTCGTATATACGTACTTCAAGGATATTAGTTTTACAAAGGATATTGAATCTAAATAAATCAAAGTGATATGTTTACTCTTGAATCGCTCTCTCCACGGAGGATAATTGTCTTATAAAGGATGTCGGCTTCGAAGAAATACAAGCGATATTGTTCACTCTTCAGTCGCTCTCGCACCCCGCGAAGGATATTAGTTTTATAAAAAACCTCAGTTTCATAAACGATATCGGTTTCAAACAAATCAGCTTTACAAAGGATATCGGTTGTGACAAAATAAAAATTATATTGATTACCATCGCTTATGCATTATAGCGTAGCACTCTTGGCAGAAGTAAGCAAGCCCAATCCCAATATCCGGGCCAACGAAGATGCGCGAAGTCCCCGTCTCCTGGAACAAGTCAACGATCGACGGAGTGCATGGTGCACCAATCCTGGCATGGGAATCAGCTTGTGCGACGCATCCTCTGGGGAAAAAAGAAACCCGTGGGCTGTGCCAACTGAATATGAGGGCAGAATTTTCACCCTCCACTTCAAAGGCAGCGTCTTCACCCTCCAACTCAAAATAATTTTGGCAGTTTGCCCCCTCCTCGTCGCTCAGCAACGCATCTTATCATGTGTGAGTACACTCATGTTGAATTTCGATGCGGACACGTCCGCTACATCGTCCGGGCATGGTGCACCACTTATGAGACAACTCACAGACGTTGTCCGCCTTCAATAGTTGCCTACGAGTACAGGTAACTCGACCTCCCTCTGCCAGGACCCAAATACTCACAGCATTCTAGGGTAGATCAGAAGTGTGGGAATTGTCGTCCACCAGCCATATATCCGATCTGGATGGAAGCATTCAAGAAGAACACAAAAGTCGAGACATGACGGGGGAAAGAAGCGTACGGGGTAGTCAAATGGCGGGGCAGGGCGGTGGAGGATTTGGAGACACTATGTTTCGTTGGGGTTGGGCAATAGTGTATAGCATTATAGCCGTAACGAAGAAGGCCGATCGCCAGCCTGTCCCTTAAGTCGGGATGAAGAATGCTCATCGCCAGCCTGTGTCCTTCGCGTCACGATTCCATCGAGCAAGTCTCGGGCTTTCTCTTCTCGGCAGCCAAGCCCGGGCTCTGAGGATGACTTGACGATGCTGGCCTGTGGTTTGCAAAGTTGTTCGTGTTTTCAAAAGCGATGCTTTCATACCATCCATAGTCGAGGGTAATAGAAATTTGATGTATTTGCCCTGCTAGAAACCCGACACTTGCCCATCACCTGTCCATTACTTGTCCATCCCGACCCCATCTCTTGGTACGGGTCGATCCCCCATTGAACTTCAAACGCGGCGAAATCTACTCTCTATTCTCAGGCTAACTCAGCTGGGGGTGCGGGGGAAAGTGCCGGGAGTGCCAACCTACCGGCCCTGGTGGGAGATACCCCATGGGTTTGTGCAAGTTTGTTTCGTGGCATGCAACCTTGAGTTGGAAGAGAGTCTTTCAAGTAGTCACAATCGTGAGAGGATAATGTAGCGTGGGGATCACAGGTTTTTAAATAATGCTTATATTGATTTAGCAAGGCTATCACTACATTTTATGTTTCCTCATCAAAGCTCCATCCCTAATTCACCATCGTACCTGATCATAGAAAGCATTGAAATTCCAAGAGATTGCCCTGATCTCACCCCTTCTCTGTTGTCGGCCCAGCGTTGATCCATCGCTTGAACCCCACTTAATCCTCCGAATGTTTGTTACTATCGTGATGCTGTCGACTTGCGAAGCCCCAATGGGCCATGAGATGAATTCTTTATGGTACCTTGATCTACTCTTAATAACTTCCAATTCCACGATCTGCTCGTCGGCTCCGAGGACGTAGGTCTTACCAGCCCCTGTCCATTGACCAAGTAGCTCTGGGTGACCTTGGCCATCCTCCGAGCGGAAGAGGAGGCCTGTGATTCTACCAGCCCCACGGTACTTTGATGTTACTGGGCTAATCGATGCTTGAACCGAATAGTATCTCTTTTGTAGCACATGGTTAGACAGATAGATTCCAAACTCTTTTTTACCACTTAGATATGAGCATTGCAGCATGCGCTCAGATAACTTAGTTTTCGGTTTCGTCAACGGTAAATTTAAAGTGGTGGTGAAAGTTGTTGCTAAAACTCCAAAAGAGTTCAGCAATTTATGTCGCCCCTAGAGCTGGATTAGCTACTCATTCTTAGTATAAAATGCTGACGCACCAAAAAGCTCCCGCAGAACCCAGTTATATATCCATTACGAGAAGGCGCATATTCGATACACTTCATCCGTGAATTCGGTTCCATCGTCGGTTGGGGAAAGAGGTCGCTTGCCCTACAGAGGTTGGTAAAAAACTATCAAGTCGTATTAGGATGTCATTGCAATCAGGCAAAGAGGCATAAAAAGGACACTCACCTGTAAGTGGGATACCAAGGAACCAAAATTAAAAACCAAAACTTTAAGTAGCTGTTCACCTTCATCCAGAAAAAATGCAAGCGAGATAGCATTATTAGTAGTACTCTAGACACTCTTAAGGCCGGTATCGTAAACAAATCGAATCTCGGAAATAGCAGGTACCTCTCTCGGAGGGTAATACACGTTAATAATAGTAAGTTGTTCCTTTTCAGGTTCAATACAAATGGCTGAAGCCGAGCTGAAAGATTCCCTTTGCAATTTGTGCATTTGAATAAGTTCATCTTCGCTTGGAAGAGGAACGGAATCCGGGAATGGAGGTTCCCATAGTTCGCCCAGCGTAGGTAGTTCAGGACAGTCGACGGTAATTCGTACAATTCGCATCGCCTAAAAGAAGAATTTCAGAGCTGCCCATTGAATCCAAAGAAACGAAATAGACAATACATACATCTAAGCCAAGATAGAGACCCTCGATGCGGTTCCAAGGCCATCTGGCTTCCGTAAGACTATGCCCTTGGCTGGACATACTAACATTAATTGCATGCGAACATTCATCGAGCGATATTGCTGCGAATCCTGATGGACCAAAAGACACCCGCAGATACTCAGGAGAGAAAAGGCAGAACTCGGTTTTGGTGCGATCTCTGTTTCCTTCCCTAACGTAGCCCGCATCAATATGATGACCGTCATAAAACAAAAAAGTGACGCCAGAGATAACGTTTTTACCTAAGACAAGGGCATGCGTCAGTTCTAAGGCACAAGGTCGACCTGTGGTTTTAAAAGACACATATCTGTTTCAGCTCTCGACATCCTTCGAAACCCCGGTTCGAGGCCAAGCAACTTGCAGTCGGACCTCGAATCTGGTTTGGTAGTACTGGGACAATATCACCCCGTAGTTCGCGGCCAGGTTCATTAATAGTACGCACGAGGGTTGTTAATTCGTCTCCAAGTTTCCAGATTCTCTTCCGATTCTGTAGATTTATCATATCCCGCCCTGCCCTTAACGCGTATCTCATAGTGAAAAACCATTCTTTCCAAGAATATCCCGGCGGACAACTAGCTCTCACGAAAGCCATCTCACCCTGTGCCCAGAATCGAGAGACCCAGAACGAGGACGGCATACCAACGCCGCCTATGCCATATATCCTGAAAAGTGCCGAACTAGAATGCAGCAATCGTTGGACGTCGTCAAAATCGAGGCAGAATAAAATCGACTCAACCATCTCTGTGGGAAGTGACAAAAGGCGAGAATTTTTAGGCTGCCCGTGTTTAGTGAGGGTGCGCCGGAAGTTTCTGCTAACTGAGCAAGCTACTGGTGCTGCTCTTGTGCGCGCGGGGTATTTCGAATATGACTTTACCGGCCTGCTGATGCGACTGGTGTGGGCGCTCGAAGTTGCTAGGACAGATCCCGATTGCGGAATAAGCAAACTCTTCTTCTCTGTTGATTGCTGCTCTAAAGACATCGTTAGAAATCTCGGAATAATATCTCTATGGGTGAACTGTAACGGGTCCCCTATTATTTTAAGGCTATCTTTATAAATAGCTAGAAATTCGTCTTGGAAAAATTGACTTTTCTCGACAAAGTTAGAGTGCACAAGGTCTTCTAAATAGTATCCTTGGCCCCATCTCAGAGCTTTGGAGCATCTGCTATAATGGAAACTTTCGAAAATGTTAAACAGGGCATTAACTTCACTTTCAAGAACGCTGCCGCCGTTGCTTTGCTCAAGTAGATACCAGCAGTTAGCATGAAAAGGATAGCAGTAGTCTTGAGTGTCCCCAACTTCTGTTGAAAAGCTGCGATAGCAGAATCGTCGTTTGGGTCCACCCTCAGGTATCGGTAGGTTAAAAGGCATCGCGTCATCATCAGCAAAGCCTGTACCACTGAGGATAGTCTTGCCGTCAGATCGACATACTATAACGAAATAAGTGTTACTATCTTAAGTGCCCCCTTGGTGGATCAACTTGCGTGCACGGATATCTCTGCACCACCGGCCAGCGAATCTATCTACCGGCAAGACAAGCCCACAAATGCAGCAAGAACCATCCATACTTGCAGGTACAATAGCCTACCAAGGCAATCTTCTTATTCGAAGGTGAAATAGAGTGTAACAAAGATTGAAATAGTCGAGTATTGTTTGTTGGAAAGACACCACTGTCAAGGTCGAGTCGGTGGCAGAGGACCTGCTTGTAGTCGTCGCGTAGTTGTGGCAGGAGCTGCGGCAGGAGGTATGCCTAAACGTTTTAACGAAGGCCCAAATCTGCTTCCTGGATGTTGGTTGTCGGTGTTGTAGGTTTTGGTGCGTGTTATAGTGTCCTTAGTTATGATTTATACCTACCCTACCTAAAGCCTCAGGCACATTCTTTTCTTAACGAGTGATAAATGTTGCAAAAATGAGACGCCGCTGGTTTCTGCGGTATTATTAGGGTTTAACATCTTTGCTTTTAATCTAAGGAATTTAATATAAGTCATTCAAGCGACCGACTCTTAAATAAGACTTACTAACTTTAGTATCAGGGAGAAGTAATAGTATAGAATAAAAGAAAGAATAAATGATAGCATTCATACCTAACGTAGTTTATCACCGAGTCGCCTATATCACCGAGTCGCCCACTTTTCCTTAGCAGAACACCTCAAATGTTTATAAATCAACCACAACATACTAAATTAACTAA
>QYAM01000191.1:0-22264 GCA_003988965.1 Neobulgaria alba
GTAGTTTTAGTTAATTTAGTATGTTGTGGTTGATTTATAAACATTTGAGGTGTTCTGCCAAGGAAAAGTGGGCGACTCGGTGATAAACCACGTTATTATACAATCTAATATTTTTTCAAAGGATAAATAAATAAATAAAAAAAATATCCCAACTCTATCCTATCTCGGGAATATAATCAAAAGGACTCCTTTCCCTTATCCTTTTAGATTCGGATTCATCAAGTTCTCTAGATTTAATCTTATGAGGTGTAATATCACAAACCTTCTATAAAAAATCGCGTTAGTTAAAGATTTTAAAAGGGTTCTTGATTTATTCTCTTTTCTTTTTTTTTTAAAATTAAGAAAGTTAGGAAGAGAGGGATTTAAAAAATAAATAAATAAAGACTAACCTTCATCCTCTCCTTAAAATCCTGATATAACCCATTCCAAACATCCCTCCCCCTACAATCCTCCCCAACACATTCCGGCTGCGTCTTCAACCTCACCCCCTCCAGCGCATTCAACCACGGTTTCGGCATCGGCCAATCACTAAAATGCAAAAACTTGGCCTCCTTCAAAGCAACCTCTGGATCCCATTCCTCATACGTATTTCCCAAATACCTTTCATGACTCCCCATACTTCTAAACTCCCCGGATACCAAATCATACTTCCGATGTGGTAAGATCAAACAATCCTTTCCGTATAAATTATTCACGATTTCCATATCGAAATCGTTCGTCGAGGCGTTGTTGATGGCGTTTTGGATTCGCGCGAATTCTGCGGGGGAGGGGGTGATGAGGAGGAGTTGCGAGGAAAGTGTGTCGGCGAGCCAGTAGGCCCGGGGCATGGCGAGGGGAACCGGGGGGAGGAGAAATAATTCATCCATTGATTGGAGGACGGTGGAGTCGGAGTCTAGGGAGAGGACCCGCGTGTATTGGGTTTGGTTGAAGGCGAGGAGTTTGGTGTAGGAGTCTGCCCAGGTTGCTGAGGAAGTCAGCTGATTAGTCTGGTTGAACATTTTTTATATATATGTCTTTGTTTTGGAGAGGGGATAGGACATACGTTCTCCTCCGGATCGGTGTTGGATTTCTATGGGTTGGAGTTTGACGTTATATTCTCTTTGGGCTTTGAGAAGAAGAAGACCTTCTCGGGATGTGCTGCCGGGAGTTGGTGTCATGTGTGACGGATACATCATTAATCGATCGGCTTTACTTCCTAGTCGATGAAGAAGCTCGAATAACATGACGGAATTGCAGAGATAGTTTCCATCGGTGACATATTGCGTGTAGGCGAACTTCGACCAGTCGACATTCTCACCATCGGCACACTCGGAATGTTGTGTAGGTGAAGGATCCGATGATTCCCCTCCCCAATTTATGTAGTTGGTAGAAAATTGGTAGCCATTCGTGGTTTGGTAGAAGTATAGAATGAATAGTGCGGCAAGGCCGAGGCAAAGAGCGCTTAGTACGACTCTGGCCCCCCTCGATCTGAGTATTTTTCCAAAGTTTGGTTTTAGTTTGATCGAGTTGTGACTATCGCCATTTTCAGTGGGGAGCCGGAGGTAGTTTGCGTGCTGGAGGAATGAGGGGAGGAGGGTTTGTTCAGTTAGCCACGCCATGGGGAACAAGAAATGGGGATTGGGAGAATTGGCTCCGGTTCGTGCTCTGCCGTATTACGCCCATCCGAGAGAAAAGTTTGGGGGGGAAATGTAAATCAAGGATTGAAAGTGAACTTTATACTCGGTATGGAAGCGAAACGGACGGATTCCACTGTTGATCGTTTTAAGGAGGAAGTTATAAGATGACGGAGATGCTGGTATAAAGCGCCGCGACATCTAGAGAGGGCTACCTGGTCCCCGAGGCTGGGCAAAAGGCAAATGTCCCATGGGCGGTTCGGCAAAGCAGGGGCTTGCTGGTGGTATGGTTACACAGTCAGAGGCTGGGGGATTTGACATTTCCAAGAGCCTTCGCTGTCAGCGTCGCCCAAAATTTACTAGCGCGCACGTCTGGATCTTTTCCTAGGGGCCATTCCCTGGGCTCGGAGAAGCCAACGGAAATCGTATTTGGAATTTGTGGCTGGAAGATTTCGGTGGATTTACACAAGCCTAAACCGACCGCGTGGGGCTCACAACCGTGGATGTTAGCAGACGGACCCGTATAGCGAGGAGCGTTTCGAACCACTTTCCTGGAGTACGAGGTGGATGCGCCGTGATATCGCGCTTGGCTAGAGCCTGTTGGGTGGAAAGTCTTGAGAACAATGGGCTTGGCTTCCGATACGAGGCGGCCTCTCTAGCCAGCCCGAGACCCTCAACTCTGCAGAATCACAAAGGTTACACAAAGGCCCATGGAGGAGGAATGGAGTGCGTGTACTTAGAAAGCGAGTCTCGAATAAGAGCGCTCTGTCGTGGGCTGATGCCTTGGCCTAATTGGCTGTATCCATTAATTATGTAATCATTGCGAAGAATAGAGTGTAGATCAGGTGACCAGTACCGAGAGTTAGCCTGTTTACATAAGGAGGCACCTTATATAGACCCTAGGGGTGTCCTCAGCCTAGTGTAGAATTGTATAGTAGCAAGAGTCTCGAAACTTAATTGGGCCCTAATTGCTCACCCCTCAGATTAACAGGTCAAAGTTCTCCATTAATTCAAACACAACTATCGAGCACTACAGCGAGTCTACCAAAGAGCGATATATGCCGTCCACCAACTGTACATTCCCATTGCGACTAGAGTGATTCCGCCCCTGAGGTGATTCCATTCTAAAAATTATCCTATTTTCTAGAGAGTGTGTTGCCACGAAACGAGCTATTCCAGGCCGGTGCCTCTGGTGGAATCACCTCTCTAGTGAGGTGATAGCAGTTATGGAGGTAGCTTCCTTACCTGACTATGGCCTGTGTGGTCACTAGCGCGGGTTGGACTCTATATAGCTTCTAACTTCGTCGTTCTTACCAATTCATTTCCCTCTACTCTTTTACAGCGGCGTGGGTGTACTTAGAGAGCGCGTCTAGATAGTCACGAATAAGAGCAACCGCTTCGTAATTCGGGGCGCGCGGCTGATTCTTTGGTCCAATTGGCTGAACCCATTCCTCGACCAGACTGCTGGGTCAAGTGCCAAGGGTTCTCCCGCGCAATTGGTGGGGCGAAATTCACGCTCCCAAAATCCTCCAAAAACGCCTGTTAGTTTAGTCCAATCTCAACCTCTTTATTTATATCTCCAACAAACACACCAGAACCCAAAAATAACCTCTTAGAGTCCTGGCCCCCTTTCCCTCTCGGTATCAGGTGAAATTCCCAGCAGGGTGTTTCAGCAGCTCAGCCGCAACATGAGAGAGTTGAAGGAGATTGTACCTCTCGCTCGGTAGCAGCAATCCAGAATTAATCTGCAAGACGCCATCACCAGGGCTCAAAGATATCAGTAAAGATATCAGCCAATACCTCCAGGTAGACTCTCTCATGGGCGTGTGGGATGTTATCTACTATCTGTCAAGTAATCTCGCTAGTCGGTGAGTCGATTTCGGGCGTAACCTTAACCCTCTGCCTGGGATGATCACTCCTTGTGAACTGCACTTCGCCTGAAGATACTTAGGGCATTGGATCCCAGTGGCTTGGTTTATGTCATTCAGGGGCTAATGCGTTGGCGCCCTGGGTTCGAAGGCAACTGGGGCCTCATATTCCACCATTTGCCTCTCACTCTACTCTTTTCTGGGTTTTCGTTTTCCACTGTTCTAGCCTTGTCAGGACTTTTATTCTTAATCACTTTCAAAATGATAGCTCGACATGGTTTGTAGTGGGCGCTATTGGCGAGCGTGCTCGTTGTGAGCGCCGTCGAGGCTCTAAATACCTTCTCGATGACCTGGTCCTCAACGCCTTTCGGACCAGATGGACCTTGGAACGCGGTACAAATCGGTATCGGCTCTAACGGACAAGTTGTAAACCTATATCCAGGTGGAATATGGGCAAGCCACGTATTCAGCCCTAATAGAACGAAACTCTTGGAACAGTTTGCTACGCTACGCAGGCGGGACTTTACAACGAGACACTTTCATCTAGTGCAGTGACAACCGTCGGACTTACGGTAAACGCTGGCTTTGCGGATGGATCATTGGGCGAAGGAGGGACGGATGCTCACTATACTCTTGAAGACTGGGATCTAGGAAATGGTATGGAAATTTGCCATTCAATGGATATGGTCGTTCACACTTCAATCTGGGGTACATTAAATGACGGCTCCACGTATCCACTTTCCGTCGGATCACTTGCACTTGGTGCTCCGGGAACTATAAATCAAACCTTCACTAAAGCAGGTCAACTACCGATCAATGCTACACTTCTCCCAGGCTGGCTTGAAACCGAAGCGCCATCCAACAAAGTTATTTCTTCAAACTCCTTTGGTATGCATATCGGGTCCATCTCTCCGGCATGCTCTCCATCTCTGATTTTTGGAGGTTACGACTCAAATCGCATTCTCGGACCCGTATCAACCCAAGCTGGATATCCAGAAGCAGCTGGTTCAATCGACCTCCTCGACATCGCCATAACTAGTCTTTCGGGAGCCTCTCCATTCAATTTCACGACCAAGCAAGGACTTTTATCATCAGGAAACAGCTCGATAACGCAAGCTCTATCAGTCGGCATAAACGCCATAGCACCGTATCTTCATCTTCCACCTTCGACGTGCGATGCAATAGCATCGTATCTCCCCGTTACTTATTCAGCAAAGCATGGTCTTTACCTCTGGGACACCGGATCGCGACTCTACACTCTCCTTACGACTTCTCCGACAGTCTTACAATTCACATTCCGTCTCTCTACATCATCCTCCCAAAACTTCACCATTAACCTTCCATTTCGACTTTTAAACCTCACCTTAACAGCACCCTTAGTCTCAACACCAACAATCTATTTCCCCTGCAAAGCCGAACAAAACACCTACTACCAGCTCGGCCGGGCATTTCTCCAACAGGCCTTCATAGGCGCCAACTGGGGTGCCAATACTGGAAGTGGCGTATGGTGGTTAGCACAAGCAACCGGACCAGGAAAAGCGAGTCAACCAAATATTCTCGCAATAAAAAGTAGCGATACGATAGTTACGGGGGCGACGAGTACTTGGGCTGATAGTTGGAAGGGGTATTGGACTGATCTTACGGCCTCAGATGTTACTGGAGTTGTAACTACATCACCAAGTCCTTCTTCAACGGGTACAATGAAACAGGGTTCTCAGGGTCTGAGTATAGGTGCAAAAGCAGGGATTGGAGTTGGAATTACTATTTGTGGTGTGGTAGCACTTGTTGCGGCCTTCTTTGCATATAAGATTTGGAGGAGAAAGAAGGGTGGAAGTGGGAGTCTTGATCATTCTGTTGGGCCGACGGGTATTAGAAAAGAGAATGGAGTTTCTTCGTTGGGTGTGCCGCAGTCTGGGAATAATTATACTCATTCGGGGTTTGGTCCGGTGGAAATGGATGTTACAACGGGGAATAGACATCGGGTAGCGGTAGCGGAATTAAGTTAGTGGAATTATTTTCCATCTCCTTTTTGATACTACTTCATGAATAATATAGGGTTTATAATTGGAGTTGGGGAATTAGTAGTAATGATAAATGTTTTTGTACGACTCTTTGAGAGTTTGAGAAAGAATCTGCTAGAGTTAGCCATGATAAATCTATGCGCCCGTGTAATGAGTCTTGGAAAGAACAAAAATGGAGATTTTCGTGCTATATATAGTCTCGCTTAAGCTTTATCTTTTTGACAGCCAGTTTAAGCAGGTAATACTTGAGCAGGTAAATCTCACTAAACGCGTAATATAAAGCAGCGAAGTAGAATTGAAACAAGAGCCGCCTCAATAAATTACCTTAGTGCCTGTAATTAGTTTGTAGGGGAGGTAGGCTTTCCGCCTAATAAAAGGGGGTAGAATAACAAGCGAAGCCTCCCCTTCTTTTGCCGAAGAAATAATCCTCAAGACTCATAGTCGGAATTTGCACACCTGAGGCTACTACTCTCTTGATATCAACACCTTGGAATCTATAAATTGTCGACAATTGAGACATAACGACTCAGGACTAAGAATTAAAAATCGAGAATTAAAATGCGCTGATTTTCACTTAGGAGATGTCTCGTTGAAATATGCTATCTCGCCTCAAAGTTCCGATTTTCCACACCTGCCCTTCTTACAAGCTTTAGCACAACCAAGCGAATGTGCAGAAGGCCATCTAGTAACTGCAATCGTAGGTTCCACAAAATGCTTCTTGAAATAATAAATTACGGTATCCTGATGCTAATCTACACTCTGACATGCCACGTTGGATGAACATGCCGTTATGTAGGTTGTGAAGGAGGAAACGTAATCAGATTCTATAATCGTTGTACCATGGCCTTACAGCAATCCATTCGAAATTTCTATGAGGCGTTTAGAATAGAAGCTATTTTTTGGAAGTGGTAAATAACCTTACCTCGCCATTTGGTGTATCTCACGTCTGTCCATCTGCTCTAGGACATTTAGCCGAGCAAAGAAGGACTTGATCATCTAGCTTTTTCGAAATAGGTGGTTCGATCTAGAAAGTGAAATTTATTTTATTATCTAGGATTCGGTTAATATCTAATATCTCTTCATCACGCTAGTGTAAACAACAACCAACTCAAATCTGCAACAGCTGCTTCTACCCCAGTACCGAAGAACTTGCAATCCCAATTTAGTTTTCCATTTCCAAATGTCACACTAGTTCTTATAAGCTTCTTGTTTTATGCATGAATAGAAAGGACCGTATGCACCCCTTACATCTTGGAACATCGCCACAAGCTCGAATACAATCCGCCAGATCGTGTACTTCCAACCCTGTGATTCCCACCGCAGCGGTATTTTGCGCGTTACACTTGATTTGAAAGTACAAGCCGCTTGTAGTTACCAAGGGTTTACTATCATCTAAAATAAATTTTAGTTGAGAACGTCTCGATTATTGTGAGTGGGGTTGGGGTCGAATACTTTCTGGACACAAGCGCCTTAGAACTTGCAGCCACAAAACTTGAGTCATTCGATTCTGGGAATGGGGCATCTGTTAGACACTCCAGTGGTGTGTGTTGTTCGGGTTCCGGACGAGGTTTATTTCGTTCTGCGAGAGGATACCAGGTATTGACATCAGGTTATATACCATAAATTATAGTCTTGAAAATGACGAACCAAGATTAGAAAACTAGTTAAGCATAAAGTATTGTCACAAGAGCGCTCAATTAAGTCAATAGTATATTTATCCCCCCCAAAACAACCTTAAACACCTTTTAAGCATCCTATCTCATCCAACAGGTTTTCATATCATACCTCATACAACACACTTCCAATCCATTTACAGACCCTAGCTCCCCTTTATTACCCCAATCTAAAATCAATTAACTCCATTCAGCGGCGAGCTCTTCAAAAAAAAAATATACCATAAAAATACAACCAAAACCCATCCTATCCCACACAAACCCCCACACATTCCCATCTCCCCCCCCTTCTCTCCTTCTCAATCCAAATCCAGATATAGCCACTAACCACTAACTACGTTTCCCTCGGCCCTTCTCTTAAATAAAAAAAAAAGGCAAACCTCATCTCTCCCCCCTCTAATAAAAGCACAAAAGTACCCTTTTCAACTCACCATAAAAAAAAGTGAATAATCAGGTCATCTATCATCTCACCTTACTTGCTTTAAGAACCCTCTGTTGAAGGACCTTCATTATATCTCCCTATCTCTATAATCACCAGATCCGATCTTAATAAAAAAAAATACCTTAAACTCTTGCCTTAACTCTCACTCAAACAATTCTCCTCACCTCACATTCAATTTCAATAAAAAAAAAAAAAAACTAGTTTAAAGAACTTATTTATCGCTACCTTAAATCCACCAACCCCCACCCGTAAAACCAAAAGGGTACAAAAAGGCTGATTACAAAATCAACATCTCCTAACCATCAATACCCATGAAATTCTTCAGGGTACAACCAAGGCAGCTCCATAAGTGGTCATTCTAGACATCTTACTTTGCACTCCTTATCTGAACCCTTCACTTCATCTTTCACTAAATTGTTCATTTCATCTCTCTTCACTCCATCCTAATCCAAACTTTTTATTTCATCCTCCTCTAAACTATCCACTCCGCCCACGAGTACATTCGCATGCCACCACCTATATGGAGGCATATGACACTATTTACTGTCACGTGAATCCATGTCTCCATGCATGTCAAGATGACGGCGAAGAACAAATTTCCATCCTCATCGCGAATCCAATGAGTAGTGTTGTCCTATTGGGCGAGTCTTCGGGGGTTGGTATATGTATCAGTGGATGCCCGTGGACTATTGATTCCCCCCTGATTTTTAGTATCTGAAGATGTTGCAGATTCGGGAGCTGGAGGTCTATTCTCCTCGGATGCCTGTGAAGAATTGGCTTCCGTATTGTTTTCAGAATATGAAGTTGAATTCATTCGAGCAGTTATATTTATCGTTTGAGCTGCAGGACCCGTTGGAGGCCCGGGATTTTGAGCATGAGCAGTAGGGTGTGGATTATTCGTGAGCCATTTTTGGTTACTGGATTGATTCTGGTTGCCACCTCCTGGTGTGGGCTGTGGGATCCATGGACTGGTATTATGTGAAGAAGATTGTGCGCAATTCTTGGCTACATCAGTTGCAGCTTGATTTAGCAAAAGAAAATGCGATGTCTCCTGGCTTTGGGTAACTCTAGGGTTACTAAAAGCCCAAATTCGACCTCCTTCTGAACCTTGACAACCGGTCTGTATTCGATACGGCCGGTGACTTGGACCAGGCTCTCCATCTTCTGGCATATCCTCTTCATAATCTCGATAAGGTCTCTGATTTTCGTGCGTCTCAACAGGGCCACGAACGAGTTGATCCCACTCGGCAGGCTTATACCCCGTAGTTTCGACATACTCATCATCATCCATCAATGAAGTTGATCTTGTTTTCCCTAGCCATTCCTGCTCAATCTCATCTGCGTCATCATCCCAAATACTAACTCTCTCATATCTATAGGCCCTGGAGGGAAGGACACAGCTCAGGATACAGGACAAGACCGGTTCTGTTAGTGATGCGAGTCCTTTGGCCATCCAGTTTAAGTTCTGCATTTTGAAAATTTTTCACGATAGGGGGAGTTGTATCAAAATCACTCGCCACTCTGACTTCGTTGCTGTCGACGTAGATTCGGGGGGTGTGAACAAAGCTGTTGTTCAGAACAATGCCGATGGGTATTGAAGGGGATTCCCTGATTTGGATTCTGTATGGATGGAAAGCTGCTGGGGCAATTCTATGGACGTTGGTGCTGTTGATGGGTAGATGTGGGTGACAGAATGATAGGCAGAAGGTTCAGCAAGGTCGATTTCGTGAATGCAGTCGAAGTTGGCGTCAAGGTGGTGGGTGTATTAATGTTGTGTTGTAAAGGTCAGGAGGGGAAGAATGATGCTGGATATTGGCTATTGCGATGCAGTGATATGGAAATGAGCGATGCTGAAAAAGAAGAATTAAAAGCAAATGAAAGGGGAAACTCGGGTTTTAAGGAGGGGGAGGCAGGTGCAAATATGAATGGCTCCGAGATGGCAGGAGCAGTGCTGTTGGTCAAGACAGCGTCGCTATTCTTCCCGAATTAAAAACAGCGAGTATCAGCCAAGTTGGGGACCAAGAGGCAGCTACGCGAGAAAAGGAAGAACAGTCAAGACAACGTGCGCGCAACAGAAAACCTGGCCGTCGAATATTGCGATTTTGATGATACTGTTTCTTCTCAGTTTACTAGATAAGGAGGTCCAATACCGCTTTGCTACCTGCGCGTTGATTTTGGTAATCTATAAACTGATTAACAAGAAAAATATTTAAACAAAACTCTTAAAATAAACCTTTCTGTACTTCTCTTCACATATTCTTTCCATTATTTGAGGGGAAAACAGAGAATGAAAACTCACTGGACCAAACGTTGCTACCATGGTATCGTCACCTCCTGCATATGAACCATCCACCTGGCCACTTTTATTAGATTCGGTCTCTGATAACCCAGAGGAGAACCCCTCGGGATTTCAAGAAGCTAGAAAAATAAGCAAACGAGATTCAAATAATGGTCAATGGGGGTACTTGGGACAACGTCTACGATAGAAAGAATAAGACACTCATCGAATTCCAAGACTCATGCAAGACCCAATGCTGTAACAAATGAAAATTAATCAAAAAACAGTCTAAAATCTAAAGCAAATCTTTGAGTGGAAAGTTATGTATTAATAAAATGTATATAAGTTTTACCACCAATTGGTATCTACCCTTTTTTTTTCCAACTCAAAAGGTATGAGCATAATAATCCTACCATTCTGTTGTGAAATATTCAACCCCCAAAGGTCTGTCTATGTCTCCAACTCTTCCCAACGCCATAAAATGCAACGATACTCCCGCTCATAAATATACACAAAAACATTATGTATGTATGTATCTATGTACATCTGGGTATCATCCATCTATCAATCAACAACGCCAACACGGAGCACCCAGCACCCAAGACCGACACTAGAAACACAAAACAAAATTACTCATACTTTTACTTCCGGTGCACCACTCGACTGATTTTCTGTCGAAAGTGGTCGACTTTCTGAGGCTGTCTCACTGCTCTCTCTAACATTTCTGCCATTTGTGACAGCTGTATTTTGACCTTCCGATTTCTCTCCTGTGACATTCGGTTCTGATACCGACAGGCGTTTGGGTGATTCGACATTTTCGGTTGGAGGGGTGTCTTGACCGCCTTTTTTCAATCCCTTGACACTCTTCCATTCCATTGTTAATCCAGAAATGATAGTAACGGCTGCCAAAGCAACAGCGACTTTGAAAACACCTTGTAAACTGGCATTATAAGCTTTGAGAACTTGAGGAAGGAATTCTGCTGGAACAACTTTTCGAATATCTGTTGCTCCCGTGTTGATGACCATTTTGGGAGTAATGTTGATGCCTCCCCCAAGGTCGGTGAATTTTTTGATGAGGGAATTTTGAAACACCACTTGTGCAACCGCAATCCAGATGGCGCCTCCGAATCCTTGGAAGAAGAACATGAGAGCTACACCTGTCATGACATCTTGTCTTTTTAGACAAGTTTGCGCTGCCATACCAGCTTGTTGCATTCCTAGACCGAGCCCAAAACCGTATAATATTTGATATCCAACCCATATTCCCGTGCTGGAATCTACAGCGAGAGTGGTGATAAGACCTGCTCCGATTGACATGACGATAGAACAGGCGATGAGTTGACCAACATAGTATCCTGTCTTGGTGGTTATGATACCCGCTATGATGGACGCAAAAACTAGACCGGCGACAAGGGGGATTGTATTGATGCCGGATCGAATGGCGCTGACCCCTTTGATGGCTTGAAAGTAGAGAGGGAGGTAGTAAATAATTGTCATCATGGTTCCTGATGATAGGGTGGTGAAAAAAATCCCGGATGCTATAGACCGGTTTTTGATGATGCGGATAGGGATCGTGGCATTATCGCCAGATTTAAACTGAATAACCATGAAGATGGCGAGAAGAACTGCTCCGAGGACGAAGAGGACGATGATTCGAGCCGAGGACCATGGATATGTAGTCCCTCCCCATTGGAGAGCGAGTAGGATGCATATAATCGCAGGCAGAAAGACAAGTGTGCCAAGAGGATCCAATTTGATGAACTGTTGGCGAAGAGTATCCTTATTCTTGGACGGAGGTGATTCCAAGAGGAAGAGTAGGGCCACGACCACGACAGCTCCAATGGGAAGATTGATGTAGAAACACCATCTCCAAGTGACCCTTGTTGTGAAGGCTCCACCGACAAGAGGTCCTGCAACAGAAGCGACACCGAATATTGCACCAAATATACCTTGGTAGAGGGGGCGACGGTGAAGGGGGATGGTGATGACCATGATATTGACAGCTCCCGAGAAAATACCTGCGGAGCCAAGACCAGCTACACCAGATTAGCAATTACATTTTGACGTTCTTGGAAACTTGTGCCTACCAATTGCCCGTCCTACGATGAAGGCCTTAGAGTTGGGAGCGGCCCCACAAAGCGCAGACTACCACATGTAAGCATTTCTTCTGGTACGTTGTTGGAGGTTAATCAAACTTACTCCAACCTCGAAAAGCGCGATGGCGCCAAGCAAAACCCATTTAGGCGAGTAGAAGACGTATATACGACCATACACGAGCTGGAAAGCACATGAGGTTAGTAGGTATGACGACGCATACCACCCGACATCTGTGATGGAATGGAATTCGTCGGTGATCTTGGGAATCGCCGTGCCGAGAATAGTACGGTCCTATTTCTTATTAGCATTGGCGAGGAAGGCGGGAAAACACCCAGAAGAATGTATAGGGTACGAACCAGGGCAACGAGGAACATGGAGAGGTAGACGGCGAGCATGATCACCAAGACCTTCTTGGGGCCGGGGAAGATCATGCCTTCATCGTGCCTCACGGTGGTCGTGGTCTTTGCTGGCTCCGCCTTTTCCACATCCACTTCAGCTGGAGCCGCGACGGCTTCGGCCTCGTTCCCCATAATGTCGATGGAAGTCCTGATGATGGCGAGAAAGGGTTGTTGAGAAAGGGCTGTTGAGAAAGGGTGGCTGAGAAAGGGTTGTTGGTCGCTTGAGCTTGAATGGAAGGGGCTTTATAGAAGGTATGTAGCGCAGCGCACGATGGCTCTGGAGGGCTAGCGGGGGAGGGGAATGCGGACAGGACAGTGTACAGAGGGAGAAACCAACCTGGGCGGGAGGGACAAGGAGAGTTTATACTTGGACCATGTGTTTTGGGGCTCTGAGCTCTCGAGGAGGTTGATGGCTCCCGAGACTGTGCTCGGAAGATAGTACAAGCCGACGGCAATGGGATTTGGGGGAGCACGGTCACTTGAGCAGCGTCGCACCAGGCCTCACAGGGAGCCCTCACGATGAATTTGGGGAGTGTGGTGCGGGACCGAGCCTGTCTGGGTCTGCTTCCGTAAGCCCCGACAACCCGTTGCGCTGCTCCCGTCGCACACTGGTCTGGGGCGACGGCGAGTATTAAGGCAGCTCGCTCGGGACCTCGTCGCCTAGCCCTCAGGCCTTGACAGGTGCGCGGTGCTTCTCTGGCCTGCCCGCCGCCATTGACTCACGGCTAGAGCACACCGGAACCAGTGCGCCACGTGACTGGTCGCAAACTTCTCTTGTCCGACGCAGGCAACAACTCGCCCACCTCACTACCCACTACCCACTCCCCGACTCACCATGCAGGCCGCGCCGTCCCAGCCCCAAGAGCCCGCCGTGACAGCATCAGTACCCAAAATCACACGTGGCCACTCCTGCATCCTCTGCCAGCAGCGGAAGGTCCGTTGCGACAGGCAAAAACCGTGCCGCAATTGCTTGAAGGCCGGCCATGAATGCGTCCCCAGCCCTCCATCCTTGCCGAGGAGAAAGAGACGAAAGCTCACCGAGGCAGATCTAGTCGGCCGACTACGCCGATACGAGCATTTGTTGAAGAAGCACAACATCAAACTAGAAGATGACGACGAGCTTCCGGAGGAGGCGCTAAATCATGAGCATGGCCATCCCGAGGCGCTGCGCAGGGCGTCCATGGCGAGACGAGCTACCAGAGGCGCCTTGTTTCAAGACAAAGAGAACACGCGCTATGTAGAAAAGTAACTCTCTGGCCTCCAAGCGGGGAATCATATTGACCACTTTCTGTAGTACTCTTTGGGAACATCTAAGGGACTGGATCACAGATCCGAAGGATGCTTTGCAGACTTCGTCTGATGACGAGCTCGATGATGCTAGCACTTATGCGAGTCCAGAGGCGCTTCTTGTTGGATGCTCGCCTGCAACTCAGGACTTGAGCTTTGCACATCCACCCTTTGTGCAGATATTCAGGCTGTGGCAGACCTTCCTCCAGAATGTTAACCCACTCGTGAAAATGTTCCACGCTCCAACTGTTCAGCAGGCCCTTCTTGATGCGAGTGAAGATCTAAGCCACACCCCAAGGCATATGGAAGCCTTGATGTTTGCTATATATTTCCTTGCTGTAACTTCTCTGAAGAATGAGGACTGCGAAAGCATGTTTGGCGAATCTCGGGCGATCCTTCTGCGCCGGTACTCACAAAACACCCTGCAAGCTTTGGGCAACGCGAAGTTTCTGAAGTCATTGAATATTTTCACCTTGCAAGCGCTTATTCTATATCTTGTGAGTTCATCTCGTATTTTGATAGCCCTCCGAGTTAGAGTGGTAGGCCCGCAATTGCGGAAGCTTAAGAAACAATAGATAGAAGTAATCTTTATTTTGCTGCAATACCTTTATAGTGATTGTAGCTGATTTCTTTCTGTAGCTTGGGGCCCGCGAACTCTACGATCCGCATTCTCTATGGGTGCTCTCGGGTTGTACTGTACGCATAGCACAACGTTTGGGCCTTCACCGAGATGGAACAAACGACAAACTTTCTCCTTTTGATGCCGAAATCCGTAGAAGAACTTGGTGGCAGGTTGTGTTTTTAGATGGGAGTTCTTCGAAGCTTGCTGGTACTGGCTTTCCTGCCTGGCTAGCCAAATTTGATACCAAAGTTCCGAAGAACGTGAGTGATAGTGACCTCAGTCCTGGAATGAAGGACCCTCCCACAGATAAAGAGGGGGCTACAGAAATGATGTTCTGTTGCCTTCGATATGAGACAGCTCAAGCACTACATGCTATGCACGGAGATAGAAGATCGATGGCAGGCCCAAGACCTGCCAATTCTTTGGAGGAGAAAGACAAAGCAATCGACGAGCTTGAGATTCGTTTCAAACACCGATTTATCCAACATTGCGATGCATCGATTCCCCTACACCTGATTGTAATGTGTGTCGCTCAGATAGTTATTTGTACATTGCGTCTTATGGCGCACCACCCTCGGCAGTACCCTGACAAAGGGGCAAGCATGTCCCAGAAAGAGAAGGATATGCTGTTCATGGAAAGCCTGAAGGTTTTAGAATTTGACTCGCTTGGGTTTACCACAAAAATTGCCCAAGGATATGTCTGGCATATTATGGGGGCTTTTCAACTCGATGCTTTCATATATCTGGTCAGCGAACTCCGCTTTCGTACCTCTGGCGAGCTGTCAGATCGAGCATGGCATCAAACGGCAGTTACCCTTGAGTTTCGATCCGATATATTAGAGCCCAAAAATAGTTTATACTTCGCCCTGGGCAACTTGATCCTCAAGGCGTGGGACAAAAGAGAAGAGGCTGCCGGAAAGCCCCTCATTATCCCTCCATTTATATCACTGCTGCGCACCCAACGAAGTATTCAGAAGCCAGCACTATTAGTTCCACAACAGCGTACAGAAAGCCCCATCCCAAGACCGAATCTCGAAATGGACTTCCAGAATCTTGGCCAACAATCCCTGGCATACAACAACGATCACGAGATCTGGCGTCCAAACGATTTCGATGCAAACATACCTGAGATCACACCTGCAGACTGGGAATATTGGCAATCATTGATGGATGGAGATCTTCCACCCTATGGGAATCCCGATAACTTCCCCGAGTACCAAGGCTTCTAAGCCGATACTGAGGTAGAAAAAATATCGGAGTTCCCCAAATGCAGATGGTTGTCGACCGATTTGTGGCAATTCGCGTCGGTCGTGCATGAAAACATGAAAAGGTCTTCGGCACGTACGTGGATTGGAAAATGCTACCCTTTTCCAAGCCTCGCGCTATGTCGTGTTCAAGAAACTTCATCACACACCGCATACCCTATCACGACTTGATGATTCCTGAAAGCAAGCCACAGATGTGTCAATCTTGCTTTTCAATTGGGGACGAATCATCAGGCGGTGGATTGGCGATGGGTACTATAAACAACGCCTATTCGTACATAACTCGGGCCCCCTCTATTGATCCGAATACCCCGCCCGAAAGACTCGCGAGGCTCTAAATACACCGTGTAGACCGCCATAACGCAAGGCTTCGTTGCTCATCGGGCACGACGTTAATGCTCGGTCACAGTCTCACACTCACATATTACTTCGTTGTCCCATCCAATGCTATGTTACCCTATCAATTAGATAAGTAATGGATGCATTTAAGGCCTTCTCACGATGTTTCCTTCCTCCATCTCAGAAACAATTCCAATTCCAATTGCAATTCCAATCGACAAATTGCCAGTCGCTCATTCACTACTCAATCAATTCATGAAATAAAACCACAATGGCACCAACAATCCTAAATCTTCTCAATTCCCTTCCCCCTCGTCAAGATGCCGTAGAAATCACCCTCACCGTCGCCAGAGCAACAGCAACATATATAACAGCCATTGACCTCTCACCCACCTCCACCACAACCTGCCTTCCCACCAGCACCATCACCACACCAACACAAACCAGCACCCCCCCTCCAGTCCACTCCTCCGATCCAGTATATAACGGAAAACTCGTCGCGGAAATCCTGGTTCCTATTTTAGGGTTCCTGGTTATTCTTACGTTGGTGTGGAAATGCTGTTTTGCGCCCGAGTCGGCGATTCATGTTCATCAATCTTCGAGAGGGAGAGGGGGTGGGTATGATGGGAGTGAGGATAGGAGGAGTGGGAGTTATCCGGAGGAGTACTCGGAAACGGGGTATGGTGATTCGTCGGAGGGGGGGGTTTATAATAGGGGGGGTGGGTTGAGGGAGAGTGAATTTGGGAGTATTTATTGTGTTAGTGAGAGTGGTGGGGATGAGATTAGGGAGTTGGAGAGGGTGTGTATTAGAGGTGGAGGGGGGAGACAACGAGTTTGTGGGAGGTGGGATGAGGAGGAGGGTGGATGGGATGGAAGCGGGGAAAGGAGAGGAGTGACGGAACAGAAGAAGAAAGGAAAAGGGTATTTTGAATGGTGGTGTGGGGGTGGAAAATCAAGTGAAGGTACTGCTGCTAAAAGGAGGAAAGAACATATTGATGATTAAGGAAGGGAGTTATGTATTATTATGTACATTGTGAAAGAGGATAAAAAGTGAAAATCAGGCTGGGCAGGGTTGGGTTGGGCATTGGTGTAGGATTTACAGAGTACAGCTACATACAGTTTGATGTGTTGGCTTTTGAAGTAGGTACTGACTGGGTTCGGATGCATGGGTATTATGTATTGCTTTTGTTTGTAATGTTTTCTTTTTTTTTTTCTTGTAGGATTACTGAAATTAGATATTATATATTCCTTCATAGCATTTAACTATCCGTTTATATAAAACCAAAAAAAAACCAAAGGAACCTAAAAAATTCTTATTATATCAAATAAATATTCTCACCCACCGCATCATGGAAAGAAGAAAACCCCTCGGAGCCTAAGGCATCTAATCTAGAACCTTATCTCCCCACTTATCGAACCACTCAACTAACAACATAGGACTATGTAAAGAGATAAGCTCAGCCGCAATAAGAAAATCCCAGCTGGGATAAGAATAAGGCACTGTGGCAGAGCGGTCTAATGCGATAGACTAGAAATCTATTCTCTTCGGAGGCGTGTGTTCAAATCACACCGGTGTCGAATGAATTAAATTTTTTTTGTTTTCTTTTTATGGGGGTTGAGGTTTTGTTGATTGTTAGGAGGAGGTCCTTTTTGGAGGTTGAGGAAAGCGGAAGAGAATGGAGGCGAGGTAAGCGAATTTTGGTGCCTGAGGTCGTGTTTTTAGGGATGGCAGTTTGTAATGGTCACGTGTATTTATACAACTCTGTCGACCACAGAATTTGGCGATAAAGAGATGGCAACAGTGAACTTTTGTCATTTCTAAGAAAGATTTTCAATCGGCCAATGATTCTCTTGTGCTTATTTGTTACTGTGGAGGGGTTAAGTTCATGTGATCTGAGGCGTTGAAAGCTAGCAGGGACCGGTGGCGCTAAGATAATTGATAGCAGAAATATTTTTGGGCCTCACTGATCCAAGTCCCATGCTATCAACGTCAACGAGCTTTTCACAGCACACGATACTTCACGATGGTCAAGAAGCGAGTTGGCGCGTTGGAGAAGGTTGATGCTGATTTGTGGGTATTCGCAAAATGTCAGAGAGGGGATTGAAAGCTAATTCCCTGTCTTAGATCCAATCTACAGAATAAAATTCGGCGAGATCCTAGGTAAGTCTTTTTTTTTGGGAATCTGCAATGGGGACGAAGGGTGGAGATTAATGGTTTCATAGGTCTTATAGTGAGGATTTCCTCAATCAGTACGGACAATACCAATCTCAGCGCGATATCTTCCTTGCTTCCCCTTCGACTGCGACTTCGACGGGGGTTATTTCCTTTCGCGACCTTATCGATTTCGTGGCTCATGTTGCGGATTGCTTTCCTGAAGATACGGCGGAATTTCCTAAGGATTTGAAAACGATTTTGACGTTACATCATGCTCAATTAGAGGGGGAGTTGAGGGAGAAGATTGTAGGGAGTTTGGTGTTGTTGAGGAGGAAGGATATTATTGATTCGGCACAATTGTTAAATACGTTATTTCCGATACTTGTTGCTACACCGAGTAAGACTTTGAGGACGTTGTTGTTTTCGAAGATCTTGAGTGATTTGAGGACTTCGAATTCGAAGACTGTGAATCATAAGTTGAATCGGACAATGCAGACTGCATTGTTTAACTTACTTACTTCGGATCGATCGTCTACGAAGGGGATTTGGGCTGTTAAGATTACGAGGGAGTTATGGAAGAGGCAGATTTGGACGGACGCGAGAGCTGTGGAGATTATGAAGGAGGCTTCGTTGGCTGATAATGAGAAGGTTATTGGTGGTGGTGTTAGGTTTTTCCTGGGAGGGGATAAGGAGAGAGAAGAAATGGAGGACGATGATAGTGATGTGGATAAGTCGATTGATATTGGGAAGTTGAAACATCAGGCAGGGATTAATAAGAAAAATAACGCGAAGAGGAAGAAGATTGAGGACGCAGTTAGGAAAGTTAGGAAGACGGAGAAGAAGCAGAATGCGCCGCATTCATTGAATTTTTCGGCTTTACATCTTCTTCACGACCCTCAAGGATTCGCCGAGACCCTGTTTTCGAAACATCTTCATAATTCGAAATCGAAACTTAATCTAGATCAGAAGCTAATTGTTTTGCAATTAGTTTCTAGATTGGTCGGATTGCACAAACTTACGGTTATATCGCTTTACTCCTACTTCATCAAATACCTTACGCCTAGACAACCAAAGGTCACTTCTTTCCTTGCTTCCCTTGCACAAGCAACCCACAACCTTGTTCCACCAGATGCGCTAGAGCCTCTCGTGCTGAAAATTGCGAATGAATTCGTCTCCGAAGCTTCTGCATCGGAGGTGGCTTGTGCGGGGTTGAATGCTATTCGAGAGATATGTGTCCGACAACCATTGGCGATGAATGACACCCTATTGCAGGATTTGATCATGTACAGGAAGAGTAAGGACAAGGGTACTATGATGGCTGCCAAGGGATTGTTGTCATTGTATAGGGAGGTTGGAGCTGATATGCTGAAGAAGAGGGATAGAGGAAAGAAGGCCAGTATGGGTATCAGAGCTGGATTGATCACCGAGAGGAGATTTGGTGAGGAAGAAGCTGGTGGTATTGAAGGATTGGAGTTGCTAGAGGAGTGGAAGAAGGAAGAGAGGAAGAGGAAAAGAGCTGAGGCTGGGTTACCTGAGCTTGGAACGGATGAAGAAGATGAGGATGAGAATGAGGAAGATGAGGAGGAGAAAGGCTGGGAGAATTGGGATGCGGAAAGTGATAGTAGTGAGGATTCTGGTGGATGGATCAATGTTGACTCTGATGACGAAATTAACATCTCTGATTCGGATGATGAGAAACCTGCTCCGAAGAAAATCAAACTCGATACACCACCTCCGGGAGCCGAAGAATCAACTAAGAAAGAAGAGGAAAAAGCCAAAGAACCCCGAGTCTCCAAACTAGCAACCACCAAGATCCTCACCCCAGCCGATCTCGCCAAACTCCAAGAACTCCGTCTCGAAGCCGCCGTCAACAAAACACTCGGTGCGAAGCCTCTCTCCCAACGCCAAAAAGAAGCAGCAGCCCGACATGCAGATGATGAACTAACAGCCGAACAAATCGAAGGATTTAGTAAATTAAGGAAATCTACTAAAGAGGAGATGGTCGCGTTAGCTAGAGAAGGTAAAGGAGAGAGAGGCGAGCATAAAAGTACGCAGGCTATTAGGAAGAGTAAGAAGGAGGCTGAGGGGAAGAGTTCTACAAATAAGGAGAAGTCTAAAAAGAAGAATTTTATGATGACGCTTGGGAAGGCGAAGTATAAGCAGAAGAGGAGTTTGAAGCAGACGAGTAATGTGCTTAAGGGACATATTGAGAGGAGTAAAAGGGGTGGGAAAAGAGGGAATATTGGCCAGTAGAAAAGGGGGGGGCATGTGGGATAGCGTGTTTATTGGTAGATGTTTTTGATTTGGGAGTTAGGATGCCAATAGCTAGATTTGGTAACCGTTTTCTCTCACCAAAATATTACTCTGTATATAGATTACAAAACACAAACAACAAAAGCATACTTTCTACAAAAGAGCAAAATTAAAATCTACGAGATTCCAGGCACTCGCCTTGACAATCTAGAAATAAAGTGCGACAGGGGCGTCTGAGCATAACGAGGTATAAAGGGAAACTCTCTCCACTTCTGAAAATCTCATAATTTTTCGCTTGTGTTAACATCTTCCCTCTCACTCACTATCCATTGTTTGAAGAACTTGATAGGCTGTATATATATAAAGTTATGACGGCTTAGTTAAAAGTATTTTCCCTAGCAATGTCTTATAAGCGGTATAAACACCCGTTAGATGGGGAAAGTTCTTCGATTACTCTTCTAGAGATATTCAAATTGGTTAAACTTGAATGTAGTTAGCCTAACATATATAACCCAATGTTGATGAACCCTTCATCTCTCCGTATAAAACAGTAAGAAGGAAAAAAATCAGACCCAACAGAATAAAAAAATAGCACAAGACTCATCTATCATATCAAAAATAAATCTCCTATTCCCCATCAGGAACAATCAACAAATAAAGAACCCAACATAATTTCTTTATCCACAACGGTCATAGCCCTAATTCCGACCGAATGATCCAATTATAAAAGAAAATAACAGAGTCTTTATTTCCTAAATAATACTATTGTTTATATAGAACAAGATATAACCTCAAAACAAGCACGTATAGAATTGATATAAAAATTACTTCTTCTCCTTCTCTCTAAGATTTCTTCGCAAATTTGTTTTTAAATAGAATTGCAATTTGCAGTATTATAATTTTTGAAACCGAAACCGAATATGTCAATTAAAAGTTGCACTACCTAAAACCATTAAAAACAAACAAGCAGCAACGCAAAGAAAAAGACAAAAAATGTCTCCTAGTAAAAGATTCCACGCTTTCGCCCATACTTATACTTACCATCATTATTACAACCAATATCAGGATGCATCTACGTTCCTGTCTCCTTCTCTGGCTTCTTATTCTCAAACTCGGTTTTTTACGACGGAAAAGTCAAGGACGAGGAGGTGGGAGTGGGAGTGGGAGGAGGGTGAGAGTGAAACGGAGGATAAGAGTCAAGAGGAGGATGAGAACGAGGGGAAAATAAAAGAGGAGGAGCAGAGAGCTGGTGGAATTTCGTTTGAGGAGTTGGCAAGGATTCTTGAGTTGAATAATTTGATTATTGCTTCGCAGAGCGAGGTGGAAGAGAGTTCGAGTCCTGAGGTTGAGGAAGGAAGTGAGGATGAGAATTCATCTCCGAGAGGAGAGTGCGGTACTGAATATGGGGGGTTTGGTGCTTATGGCCAACCGAGTCACGACGAGATGTCAAATCAGGACGAAGATCCGAGCCAAACTTGGGGACGAAGTCCAAGCGAAGGATCTTCTACAGCTATAGGATCGAGCACTGCCGAAGAAGACTCTTTAAGTTCAGATGATAAATCACCTACAGGTGAGCAGAGAGATGGCGGTATATCACTTGAGAAATTAAGAGATATACTTGAAGCTAACAACGCTATCTTCGCTCAGCAGAATCTCGAACTAAGCCCCGATTCAGAGGTTGGAGAATCAAGCATTGACGAAACACCAACTTTAGATGAGGCCTCAACTCTAGTTGAAAGTGATGAGTATATCTTTCGAAGAATTAAGAGAAATCCTTGAAGTAAATAACTGAATTATAGTCTAGCAAATAACCTTGAGCGAGATTCTAATTTTGAGGTTCTTGAAGAATCATGTTCGACTATTTGTCGAGGTTTTATCAATGAATGAATTAAATTGAATGAGACTTGATTGAGGATCTCATAAGGAGTAATCCTCACTATAAGTACTATGGAA
>QYAM01000191.1:22289-44309 GCA_003988965.1 Neobulgaria alba
GCAAGTAAAACATGACTGATTTGTATGTAAAAAAGGAGTGGAATGCCTCGGAAGGAAGTTATCCTTGTTCAGCTGAACGCATAGGTAATAAGATCAACAAATCATATAAAGGACGGGTCGACTCTAGCTAAGTTGAGAGATGAATTTAAGGAGGAATCAAACTATCCCCAGAAAGATGGCGGTGTTTCCCTCGAAACACTATGTCGAACACCCGAACTCAATAACGCGATCCTCGCACGACAAAATTATCTCGAAATCACTTCAAATCTTGGAGTCGCATTAATCTAGTGTAACCCCCTCCTTCTTCTCCAATTTCAGATGATGGAGGCGCTCCTTGCTAGGTTGGGGTTTCAAGGATAAAGAGATGAGAATTTTGGAGTTTAGGAAAGAGTGTTGAGATATGATGACATTTGTTTTCATCTAGAGATGAGCTGATTTCTTTGATATTACTGTTCTATATATCTTAATATTTAAAGTGTTAGTACTAGTATAGTCACATGACCCACTAGTATATCCCCTATATAAGGAACGTATTAGTCGGGTTATGAAGAATCAAGCATATCAACACTACAACGAGCATACACCTAGTATATAAACTAGGCGTCGTGCCCTGTGGTCAAGCATGCACCCCTCATAGGCCTTGTGAACCGACAATTATTAAAAACATTTAGAAATTCAAGAATCCTGAAATCGTACTCGATAATTTTCGCACTACGGCTCGGCTATACGGTAAGTAATAAACTGAACTCTTAATATATAAACCCCCTCCATGAAATAAACCTTAACTTAATATAATTGTTGGTACGGTTGGGAATCGTTATAGGAATCGATATGCGATCCATATGCGACCCGACTGGCGCACGGTCATGTGATTACTCACATGACCATGCACATGAACAACGAATCAAGACCACAACAATCAGGCTGCGTCCTACATGAGCGCAGAGTGATTAGTGACCTTAGTTCCCCCGCTATAGCATACCGACAATAATAAAACAATCATAAATAAATCGTTATATACATTCATATATTACGTAAATATTCCTCCTCCTCCTTCAATCCCTATAACCCTGAGTACCCTTATATTTAAAAACTCCCTTCCCAGTATATTTTCATATGCATTTCAATACAGATATCAAATATTATAATACCTTATCCCCTCCCTGTTATTAACTGCGAAAACTTGAATATGAGAACCTGAAAAAGAAAAAAAGTAGAGATAAAATTGGGTTACAAAAATAATAAAAGACTCTTTCCTCATCAATCATTAATAATCCCCAGGAAGAAGCAAAATCGTTATGAATAAGTCCCAATGTCCCCAAAATGAGACAAAGACTTCTGTTCTGTTGCTTCCAGAAGAACTGTTGGGGAAGAGAAAAAAACCCCAAACTGGGATAGCTGGCCGGAATAATTTCATGCTTCGGGAGGCGGAGGAGGTGGTGGTGGAGGAGGCGCTAGTTTATCTTTTAGTTAGTTCCAGCTTTATTTCTATGAGGCACCACTTAATCCTTTCAAAAAAGATAGGTTCTGAGAAAATGGGAAGCGATTCATTTGAAGGTATGACTTTGGAGGGAAAGAAATCCAGTTGGAAAATTCAGATACCATGTGCGAGAAAGAAGGGGGGATAATAATAGTAGTGCAGGTTAAAAATGTAGCAGCGCTAGAAACGGACGAAAGTGGCTTAGAAAAAGCCAGAGAAATAGCTATGAAATCCAAGGATCGCAGAAGAACATCATTCTTTGGCTCATCAAGGAAGTGATATGAGGAAAACTTCAAACTCACCATCAACTTCAACCATCACCGGAGGACGATCACCTACACCACAAAAGTTAGCGCATCTCTCCTAGAACTACCTTTCCCAAACTACATCTCCCATGACATAAAAAAGACTATCTTACCACCAACTCCCCTAATCCTCCCACCACCACCTCTCCTCCTCCTTTTCTCCCTCGTCTGCACCCGAATCCTCTGCCATTGTTTCAGCCTTAAAAAATAAACATATCCTACTCCAGTTAAAAGAAGCAGACCACCTAAAACGCCGATAATGATTCCGATTATCGTGCCTGTTTTATTGGTACCTACCAATTCAATTCTTGTTAGCGAACATCTCTGCTTGATTATCACGAAGTCAGGTAAATAGGAGAGAGTATAAATATTTCCGTTTCTTTCAATAGAAAGGATGGGGTGAGAGAAAGATAAACGGTGATCAGAGCAGTAAGAAGAGAAAACAAGAAACATACCGGATCCATGAACAACAGCAGCAGCACTCTGCGTACTACTACTAACAAACCCACTTCCCACCTCTGTCGGAAAACTATCTCCCAACTGCACGACAGTCGTGTAAGCACCTGAATCCCTCGAAACGGTTAATGTAACAAAATAAGGACCATCTCTCTCCTTCAACTCTCTCATTTCCTCTTCAATCCTTCCATCCTCGATAACCGGGCTTGGCGCATCTGTAATTCTTGCATCTTCCACTTCTCCAATCGATGCAGAATTTCGAGTCGGTGAAGCTGTAGATGTAGATGTAGATATATAATCCCCATCAAATTTCCTCGGTAAGAACGTATTTCTTAAACTCCCACCACTTGAACCCGTCCTCAAAGAAGTAGGTAACAATTCCCGTCTCGTCGTTTTTGTCGGAATTATTGCCGATGATGATGTAATTGATGTTCCAAATTCCTCCGCATCAAAACGTGTTAATTCCTTCCCCCTCCTCTTCCATCCCTCTCCGTATATACCTCGTAGAATAGGCGACATGTACACCAACCAGTAAGCGTATTAAAACATCTGCTTATCCCATCAACTGCATCTATATCACATCCCTGCCCCCTCCAAAAGGCATAAGCTAAATAAAATCTCCACTCTCTTTCAAAAGTCAAAGGAAGTGTCACTGCACTTTCAAAACTCAATTAACAACCCCCTTTCCCCTCCCAATTCAACGAATATATCACAACCAGTCTCTCACACTCTCAATCAACCCCCCTGGACCGAATAATCTCCAAAACCGCCTTACAAACCACTCTATTGGTTCCCCGTCCAATCTCCTCTTATTAAACGCTCGATCCCGATTGGCGAATCAAACAAATCTCGAAAGCCTCATGTACAGGTGGCATTCATCGTTGGCATTTCTTTAGCGAGATTTCTTTTCGATAATTCTTTTGGGCTGTGTGTGAGGTTTGGGCTTCAATGAGGCAACGATATTTTTTTGAAGAAGGGGGTTGCAATGGAGAGGGGGAGGCTTTTTTTATTCGTTGTCTTGTTCTTGGGGGGATTTTCCAGGCACAGTGTGGAGGAATGGGGATTTGTGGGGAGGGGGAATTGATGGTGATGGATGGTAAAGTTCGATGATGATTGTTGAGGGTGAGTTTTTGATTTTTCTTTCACGTTTGAGAAGAAAGAAGGGATATGGAATTTAATTTAATAGTTTTTTTTAATAAGGATACTTGGTTGAAAGAGATCGGCTGTATGGAATATTCTTCGATATCGGAGAATACTGGGCACGAGAGGAATCTCATCAGTGCATGTCTGTACTTTTTCGGTAGGAGATGCATAAATCATCTGCCGTTTTAGTGTTCATCCAACTTCATTGGGCTGGGTAAATATTAGGCTTTGGGCTTTTTCCAACCAATGGTTTGGGTTGGCGCTTAGAGGGAAGAGGGCTGATTGGGATGGGTGAGATGGAGTTTTTTGAGGGAATATTCTTAGGGGCTGGGAAGTGTGGGATGGGGGTTTTATTGAGAGGGTTTTTTTGATGGGGAGGAGGGGATGGAGAGATTTTAGGGTGGGTTTGGTGAGTGTGCAGGTTGGTGGTTTGGGGGTGGCCTATGGGGGTTGGGAGGGCTATCACGTGGATGGTATGCTGTTGGTGATTACTATCTAGCGGGTAGAGAGAGGGACACCCAGGTTGGACCTGATAGGAAGTTTCGCCTCTGTTACGAGGTAGTATTTAGGATTGCTTGGTTCCCAATAACTGCAAGTTTCATCAATTGGTTTTCGCCGTTAGTACTCTACTGCCTGAAGGAGAACGCAGGCTTGCTTCGCGGCGTGGACACATATTCTTCGTTTTTGGATCGTCAAGACTGTTTGACGGTAATAATACGGTCTAGGAAATCCCCTTTGCGACTCCGAGGGTTATTGTCCGGCTATATAAAGTACAATAGCGGTCCAAGACCTAGAATAAGTCTCTGCGCAAATCTGCACTTTCCTTCAAGGTATGATCGAGCAAAGAGCATATACCACTCAGTTCATCATATATCCAGCATCTCAAATGTATGGAATGCTGACTGATATCTTAGAAGCTGATAATTTTGTTGATCCGAAGAAATGTCCACCACAAGTCCGTCGGGGAACGACGGAAAGTGGTAGCCTAATGTTACTACCTCCACATCATTGGATCAGTAAGACGGGATCCGGATCAAGCAACCGAAAGATATAACTTTTAATTTAGGCACAGTCTCCTAACTTTCATTCGTTATTAAAACAACCATTCGGCCCATTTTACCAACCCACAGCACAATCTATCAATTACAAAGGTTCCTTTCTCTCATTTCATCTCCCCACTCTTCAAAACCAAACCCTATCCTCTCCCTCCTTTACTATCCTTATACTTGTCCTTCAAACTACCCCCTCAGCCCAACCTAATGATCAGGATAGCTTCTCAAAAACTTCTCATACGTCCTATAAGCCTGCACCGTAACCCACGCCTCAGCCCCATACAACTTCGCAAACCCCGCACAACTCTCCCTCCACATCCTCTTACTATCCTCCTGATTCCCCTCATCAAGCGCTCTCATCGCCTCTGCCAACCGTCCCTTACTCTTCAACGTCTCCGGATGCAATTCGCCCAGATTTCTCAAATAACTCTTATAAACCCTTCTATACAAATCCTCCGCTTCAGCATGAGCTTTCTCTCCTCTTTCCATCTTCGCTAATGCCATGTTTGTGAGACATTGAAGGGAAGATTGGTGGTCTGGGCCGAATATCCAGGTTAGGCCTTGAAGTGCGGTTTTATGTAGGGAATCGATTACATCGAGGAGTTGGATTCGTTCGGATTCGTAACGGGGAAGTTGACAACGCATTATTTCTCCTTTCCAAGTCATACTTGCATAGACATCCGGATGTGTAGGACCTAATATTGTTTTTCGAGCACTAAGTGCTAAATCGATTTTCTGTAATGCAGAAAGTGTTTGCCCTTGTCCGGAAAGAACGATTGCGCGATGTTGGAGAGAGGATAGTTGGTCAGGGTGGAAATCTTCAGCTGTGCCGTTGGTGAGGATTTCGGTACGCTCGACGAGGGAGCGTTCGCTGAGGTGTTCGGCGGCTTCGCAGCCGGAGCGGAGGCGGAGGACTTGGGAGAGTTGGTGTTTGCTTGTTAAGGTGTCGGGGTGGGAGGAGGGGTCGAGCCAGGGACCTCGTGAGCGGGCTTCGAGGACGGAGTGGTTAATTTCTTCGGCTTCGGTGTACCGGCCTAGGGAGAGCATTATTAGGGCCATGTCGCTTTTGCAAGCTAGAACGAGAGGGTGGGTGGCGGAGAGGCGGAGGGTTAGGCGATTAATGGCGTCGAGGAGGAGGGCTTCGGATTCTTTGTATTCGGAGAGGGTAACTGCTCGGGCGTAGAGGATCGCCGCTTGGATGGCTTTGCTGTGTAAGGTTTCTGGGTGGTCAGTACCGAGTAACTTCTCTCTTCCGTGAATTGCTGTCCCGATACATTGTAAGGCTTCTTCAAATTTGCCTTGTTTCCTCAAGATTTCTGCTAAGAGGTGGAAGCTGGCAAGTGTGGCCAAGTGTGAATTGCCCCAAATTGTACTTCGTTCGAGTAGAGCTTTCCGGCATGTATCAGCTGCTTCTTGATATCTACCTTTGAGCATCAGTGCCTCGCTAACATCCTCCCAAGCCAACAGCAAATCTTCTTTAGGACCATTTGCCCTTTCTATAGCGTTCCGAACCTCCTGGAATGCGTCGATCGAGGAGTTGTAACGGTTTGTACACTCTGCTTGATCCAGCTTTGCATGCATTCTTTTCGTCCATTCGGGAGCTGGTATCTCCTCGGTAGCAGCATAACTGTTTAAAGTTGTCTCCACCTCTCTGTATCGTGCCAACATGCAGAGAAGAGAAATCTCGTTTTGAACGATATAAGCAGATCTCCGCGCCATGGGATCAGGAACGACACTTCTTGCGAGGGAAGCCATTTTGAGTGCATCTTGGTATATTCCTCTCCTCTTGAAGAAAGTCGATTCACGGTGATAGACAGATGCAACGGCATTTTTCACTTGGTCATTGGCCAACTCAGAAGTCGCAATTGCTTGGTCAAAAAAGGATTTCCACCAAGTTCGGTCGTCGACATTCCCATCCGGATATTGATTGCAAAACGATAGCACAGCTTCTTCGAACCATGCCCGTTCCTCAGTAATTTCGTCTTCTTCGTCCTCCGATCGATGACCTTCCATATGGCTTCGCATTGCGAGATATACGAGAGGATGGATGGTGAACGTCTGCTTTGCCGTGTCTTCTACAACAAGGAAATTGCCATGAAGGATGTATGTCCTGACAATCAAGTCGAGAGGGTCGATCGAGGAGAAAATGATTCGAGGTACTGAAGTTCCGCGGAAAAAGTAGAGTTGGTATAGCATCTGACTTGGGCCAGGAAACGTTCTTCGAAATTCCCGAACATCGAAAACTCCTTGTCCAAGGACAGATACCGCGGGGTCAGGCCGTGAAATCGAACCAATCTTGCCTAAGAGTTGCAGCTTGACTTTGTCGCCTTTGCGGTAAAGGTCGAGGAATTGTGATACCTTCATGCCAGTGTTGTTGATCACAGTCGCTACTTGAGTTATTGCACGTGGTAAGCACGCTAATAAACTAGCAAGCTCAGTAATTTCAGCCTCGCTTGCCAAGTCGTGGGCGAGTGTTCCAAGGCTATCTCTCAAAAGACTGACGGCAGCCTCAAGCTCGAGATCTTCAAGATCACATACACCTCGAGGACCAGCTATTCGGTACCCATCCTGAACACTTCTTGCTAGCAAGATGATTGTGCCTTCAAAGGATTGAAGCTTGTCGATGAGAGTGATACAATCCGATCCCTTTTCCAAGAGGTCATCAAAACTATCACTTGGATCGACAACCAGCAGAGAATCCGCGCTATGAGGATCCTTCAACCATTCGTCCATTTGCAGCGTTCCCCGGTCCGAATCTCCGCTAGGACTCCGGAAGTTCCCAGTTCCAAACCAGTGTATAGGCGTGGTTGGGGAAATCTGCCGTACACGGTAGACGAATTCAACCACCAACTCAGTTTTTCTGTCGATGTTAGTTAATATATAGTGTGGCGAACGCAAAATCTCACCCAATGCCACCCAAGCCGGCAACAGCTATTCTCCCCTTACTCCCAGCCTCCCACATCCCAAATAATTGACTCAAGGCCGAGAACCGGCCAACAAAATCTGGATTACGGGAGTATGGTATTTCGAACGCAGGGGGGGCGAAGGGAGAAATGGGATGGTGTCGGAGATTCAACGATGACGGTCTGGGCAGGATACCCTCCTTGGCGAGCTCACTGATATCCGCACTTTCAAGACGTAAGATAAGATTACCCATTATATCATCGAGTGCAGAGAAGATATACTTCGAAATAGAATCCGTCAAATTCGCTGCAACCGAGGACCGGTCATTATTGTGATTAAGGGTTGTGGTCAGCCTTTCCGCCAACCTTTCGGTCATGGTTTCTGTTGCCATTTTTGCGATATACAAGAGGGAGACACCAGAAATGAATTGAATTGAAATGACAGGAGGAAAGCTCGAGCAGAGTGGGCTCTTGTATTATGTATTTGGGAGCCTGGCTACCTCAGCATCCAAGATCAACAACAGAGATTGCAAGACAAACGGTCGCCAATGCAGAGCAAAAAACGCAACCGTGAGACGAGAGACACGCACTATGTTTCTGTTCGCCCTCAAAACTCGGTGTACGGCTTCCATCAATGGGAATTGGGCAGACCTACCGCCATCCTGCTTGACCCGAAGCCCCGAATGCAGTGCTGAGGGCACCTCTGGCAGAGCATCGCAACTTTGAATCGCACTGGTTCCAAGGACTGCAATTGGGAATGCTGCATGCCTCGATAGTGAGCAGCACGACCCAATAATGGCCCAACAATGGGGGAATACGATATTGTCTCCTCAACGTATCATCTGGTCCGCCTCGTGCTGGGCCTGGAGCAACTCGACGTGTCGTTAAGTATGAGCTGGCAGTGATGTTGGGCTGCTGCACATGGGGAGGTGAGGATTCGCTGAGGGAAGGGACTGGCTGACTCAGCATAGCAAATCACATGCTGTGGTGAAACGTGATCTTGTGTGATTGAGCCGCGCCTGAACCAGGACGGGGCGATGCGTCGCTGCATCTCGGCACTCTCAATCTCCAGCGTCGAATCGGTAGTGAGCAGTCTTCAAGGCCAGTTTTCCAGTGCACTGGCGATGGTCGGATGCATGTGAGTGGTGAGTTGTGAGCGAGGTGAGGGTGGTATGAGGGAGGGAGGCCAGACATCGCCGGGGGAGTGGCTCTAGTCCGCCTACAGTACCATGACTTCAGCGCCGTCGTTGAGAGCCTCATTAGACGGATGCATGGAACTCTTTCGCTCGACCTGTTCTGCATGGCCTTGTTTTTGCCTCCAGCGTTCTATTTTGGTCTCTGGCACGCTGCCTCTCTCCTCCTCCCAGTCGCAGTCCTCCCAGGCCGGCCCCCCTGATGGAGGCGTTCGATTTGCTGTTATTACATAATAGTCCGGGTGCTGATTTTTGCTGCAGTCAGAGCTGGCCTGAGTGGAATGCGGGTACTCAGAGGGCACGCAGAGGGTGCTCTCTAGATAGTTGCGAATAAGAGGAACCACCAGTGGTATTTGGTTCAATTGGTTCTATTCATGCGCTTATGTAATCATTCGTTTTTCTGCCTGCTCCAGAGTAGTTCTATTGACACTCCTCTTCAGCCTCCCGCTCCGGGCCCGTTCAACCACCCACCATCCTCGAGCAGCTCGACCCCGTGGTTAGAGCGATCTCCTTCCCATGTTTCCAGAACACTCCCCCTCGCCGTCTTCTCCGAATGGTTCCTTCTAGTGTCATGCACCTGGACAGCAGACTCTGGAACGGCGAAGCGATCCTATGACTCCTCGCACAACTCACAGCTTCTCTTCGCCTCAGCGCACTCGTCTTGGCCGCCGCCGCTCAACCACCTCGCCCACCTGAGAGGCGGAGCTGCCCACCGAGTACCCAACATGCACTGCGCCACCTGTTCGCGGGCGTCGGACTGCTCCCCGGGCATAGACAGCCCTGCAGCGGCTTGCACAGGCTCGACAGGCTCGAGTGCTCATCAGCCGTTCAGCGTTCCCCTCCCCTCGTCCTCACGACGTCACGGCCGCACATCCATGGCAACCTATTTCCCAGCTCAGCCTGCTCAAGCATCTGAACACTTGTTCCCATTGACTCAGAGCCCCCCTACAGCCGGGAATTTTCAGAAACCGGGTATCCGACAAGCGCTCAGAGATTTTGCACATATTGCGGGGTAGACTTGCTCGACTTGGTCGCTCACATCACTCACGGGACCAAGGAAGTAGACCAGCTGCTTACCATACGTACACCACACTAGCCAACCAGAAGAACTTTCAAGAACGGTGATGCATCTTCAGAAAGACCCTGAGACCTCCGGAGAAACAAAGGTTGTTGGATTTGCGATATGAACTTCGGGACTGCCTTGTCAGATATTGTTATCGTGGTAAACTTTTGCAAGGCTCTGTATCGCAGGTGCGAGGATGCAGGCGGCGAATATGAAGATATCAGCAACGACGTGAGAGGTTAGTATTTTCCAAAATGTTTTCTTACAGATCCCCCTTCGTTGTCGCAGGGTAAAGATCCTGCATATTGTACTACACACTTTCGCCTTTCTTGCTCCTGCAACAAACCTCCTTGACAAGGCTGACCTGAACCAGGTTTGTACACGGTCTTCAAGCACCTCAATTACGAAGCCGAAGCTCCTGAATCTCCTCTGAACCGCGATCACAAGCTATGGGAACGTCAACTTGCTCCCATCGTCCGGGACTGCGACTCGACTCTGCGCGAACTAGATGACTTGTTGCAAAGATACGGAATAACCTCCTCAAGTGGCGAGGCTAGCAAGGTCAACCTTGGAAGCAACGACTTGAATCTTCTTGGTGCTATTAGAGTCAAGCTGATAAATCAAAGAACAAGTTTGTCAAGATTCATGGATACTATTCAACTACAATATCCAGAAATAAGCGCAGATTTGGGTATCAATGAGGGGCAACTCGAAGTCATCCTGGACAAAGTAGACAAGATCGCTGAGCGGATGGCAAAAAGGAACAGCAACAACAAGTCGAACCACAAGGATGGCGATCGAGAAGTTTGGAAGCAATTTCAGAAAGAGCTTGTCGCAGAAGGGTTCTCAGCCGATGTCTTAGAAGAACATAAGGTATGATAACCCTGTCGACCAGGACGTTTCCTTATAAATACTGACTTCTCTTGCTTCAAGGACGTTTTGAGAGGCTATATCCGAGCAATGGACCAAGAGGGTCTTCTCGATGCTATCCCCTCGGCAAGGCCACTTTCGACACCTCACGAACCAGTTCATCCACAGTCTCGTCCAACTCCAATCAGTCAAGCATATCGCGATGTACATTCTCAAACTTCTAGCTCTTTTGGAATGCTAGCTGCTGAAGTTGGGGCCAAGGAGATGATAAATCGCAAAGAAGACATGAAATTTGATCCTTCTATAAAGTTTGAAAGGCCAAAGCCTGAATCCCGCATTGAGAATCGAAGCACAGGCATACACTCAGGTCCGATTCCAAGGCTCACCCGATCTTCAGATGAGAAAAAAGAAGATGAGGTTCAATACATGAATACCAGTGGATCATCAGAAAGCGACTCATCGAGTTCAAGCTCTCGCAGACACCGGAAGAGACAATCCAAACCGCCACAGATGGCTCTCGTGATCCGAACCAGAGATTTATTCGCCCCAGGCCACGCACTCTTGCCTTCCGAATCCCCGAGCTCGTATCGGAGTAACCAAAGCTCTTTCAATGAAGACATGTTTTCTCATCCTCCTAAGAAATCAGTCGAATTTGGGACCTCACCAGCTCGACCGGTAGCGATACCTATCCAGTTAGGTTCTAATGATAGATGTGGGACAAGCCCCGGCAATACCCAGATACCAACCTCTACGCCTCGCTTAGCTCCTGATGAATTTGGCAAGGAAATCCCCTTGGATGCCAAATGGACGAAGATTAATCGTCGCCTCGTATCTCCAGAAGTCCTAGATCAGGACAGAAGACGATATGAAGCGTAAGTATACCATTGAATTCCTTTTTAAGAACACGAAACTAATATCTCTCAAGACGTCCAGACTTCGTAGCCGTCCTTGGTGTTCTATCCCGTGATGAGATCACCTCGCTAGCCGCTCGCTCTACCGAAATTCGTGAAGCTCGGAAACGGCGGGGTGCTCCTCATCATACACCCTCCAAATCCCAACAAGCGCCACCTCAGCCGCCACGCCCTATTCCCATGTCCATACCTATACCTATTTCACATCATAGACATGGAAGAGAAACACCCTCTGATTCCGAAACCGATTACTCTTCTGAACCTGAACATCAGAATAGAAGACCACATCCAAGAAAAGGAGAATACGCAGGATTTGATATTAGCGGACTGAAATCTGGATATTTAAATCCACATGGTGCACCTGTCCAACGACCTCCAAGTCCGATGGCAAGTCCTGATATGAGGGATTTGAAGGGAAGAGGTATGAAGGGAGGTCATCTAATGCAACCACCTCCGAAAGAGGGTGGATTTGCCACCAGCAAGTTGGGCCATAGTTCAACTTTCCCACAACCCAGTCATGATAGAGAGAGAGAAAGGGATAGGGAAAGGGAGAAGGAGAGAAATCGAATCGAAGAGAGGCGAAGATCAGAACCTAGAAGGGACCGTGATCGTAATGTTAGCTGGAATGATGAAAGGGAAAGGAACAGAGACAAAGATAGGGAGAGAGAGAGAGAGCTGGAGAGAATTAGGGAAAGAGAAAGAGATCGCGAAAGGGATCGGGAACGAGAAAGAGCGAAGTTGAGGGAGAGAGTCAGGCAGCACAAAAATAGCCGGTGGAAGCAGAATTTGACGGCCGCTGGTATTGGGGCTAGTGCGGTTCGTTTGTTAGATGTTCTGACCGAAGCTGCTGAAGGGTTTTAGTTTGATGATGGTCATGATTATGATTATGACTCTGATTTCATTCTTTTTCTAATAATTTTTTTAGGTGGGGGTTGAGGAGAATGGGTTCGGGTTCATTTCGGAGGAATATCTGTATTATCAGTGCTTTGGGCTCTAGTGAACTAGGTTGGGTTGGAGTACTATCTACTTAGGTCTCGGGGTGACTTATCTTACTCGCGGCCTTTGATTTATCGTGGTGTTTTGGATGTTGGAATTGGTATCTGGCTGGGTTATGGGGGGTTTGGGGTTTGAGATTGAGGGTTGGGATTCAAGACTGGAATGAAATTTGGATAGGAAGAAGGGGAATGTAAGAAATTTAGTTATGGTTAAGTTGAGTTGAGTGTGTTTTGTTTTAATGGTGCTGAAAAGTGAGGAGGGGTTTTTATGACTCATGAGTTATGAATTAATGAGGATTCAATAATAGTATTAAATCTTTGATCTTATTTTCCAACATCACCTAATATCTACGATTTCTCCATTCGGCGCATATACCCGAGAATCCTCTCACATAGAAACCTTCTCGGCTCACCCTGATCATCATCACTCAAGGCATGCGACGCGCCAGGTATAACAGCACTCAACTCATCCCAAACGCTCACCTCCCCACTCCGATCAGCAGCATTCTTCCACCTCCTTAACAACCCCTCCTTATCAATCCAATCCGGTACAGACTGATCCTTGCCAGAAAACAAAACCATTAGTTTCCCCTTCAACAGCCTCTCCGATTCAATCCTGCCGAACGTCATTGCCAAGTACTCATCACTAAGATCAGAACTGAAGAGATCATCTTCCCCTGGACTTTCCGGACTATCAGGAGAAACGAGACTCAGCAGTCTTCGAAAACTCAACGGAGTGTTTGCGGGATATATTTGAGAGGACAAAGATAACGGGACGAGCTTATCGACGCTCTGATCACCCTCCTCCATAGCATCCTTAGCCAGATCCATCATGTCATCATACACAGCCTGCAATTCCTTTCCCGTCTTCTCTCCCATACCTTCCTTCAATGCCCAATGAATCGCCTGTCTATCAGATACAGGAGCTTGCATGATCGCACCGTCGATAGCGGGTCGTTTAATATGTTCCAGATCCGGATCGAATATTGGAGTACTAGTATGGGGATTCGGTCTATGTAGGTAATGTAGTACAATTTGGCTCCCGGTCGAGTGGCCCATGAGTACGATTTTGCTGTGAGGGTTCGAATACTTGGAGGCTTTGTAGGCAGAGATATAAAGTATGCATTGTGCGATCTCATTCGTGTCTCTATCGAGGTGTCCTAGTCCCCATTGTCCGTAAGATGAGGAGAGATTTAGAGTGAAGAGGGACCATGGCGTTGGTTGAAGGGTTTGTGCAACGGAGGCCATGTAGGAGGTTGTTGCGAGGCCATCGCCTAGACCGCCGACGAAGAGGAGGGTATGGGGTTTGGGGATGGAGGGGGTGGTGTATTCGAATGTTGTGAGGGTTTCTGTCTAGAGAGATTTTTGGGATTAGATATTGAGGTTAGGGGGAGGGTAGTGAGGTAGGAGGAATGGTGGTTGTTGTACGTACGTAGTGATGGAGAATTCCCGGGAGACCGCCTTTGGGCCAGAATTTGGAGCTCATTGTGAGAATCAGCCTAGGAGAGTAAAATAAAAGACTTAAGAAAATAAGTTAATAGATATAACTAAGAATAAGGAAATTAGCTAGTAAAGCTGTACCTGGGCTCCTGTTAGGAATAGGGTAGCTAGCTAGCAACCATTGCTTATAAGATAGCTAATTCCTTTTTTTCCCGGACAGCTGAAATAGAGCATTCCGAGATCGGCTTCACATGCGAAGATATCCGAAGATTCGTACCTTCAGGTACAAAGCAGAACTAAACTTACGGAGGGGATTAATTTATTATAATCCTATATAAAAATGGCTTAACCCCGAGCACTCTCAGTATTTGGATTTATCTTCCTAAGCTCCTGCTTTACCTTAAATCTAATAATATTCAAAGAATAAATAAGAAACTTCTTACTTTACTTGGTATTAATTAGTTAGCCAGCCTCTCTTCGGAAGCTTCCAAGGGTCCTCTTTTTATCACGACTAGAGGCTATTAAGACTTAAGAGTCGTTTTCAGAACTCTATTTAAGGGACTTTAGGCTTATACCCAAAGAGTAGAATCTAAAGAATCCGAAGAATTATTTTCTTATAATAATTTAAGAATTCAAGAGATATTAATAACTGTCAAAGATACCTAGAGTTAATACATAAAATAAGATGAAAAAAATATCTTTAAAACCCTTTTTAGGGTTTACCCCTCCACTACAACCGCGTTTGGCAGCGAAATCGCAAGACTTTTTGTTATGATCTCCGTAACGGATACTAATCTAGGTAGTCCAGGTAGGCCATAAGGTACCCACTGTAATATATGTTATTACGGACGTGAAAAGAAAAAATCAAGGATCATCTGATTAGATTAGTGACGCCTTCATACAGGGGTATCCACTTCTCTTCCATGTTGGCTCTTAGCGCCTTGACTCGCTCGCTTGCTGTAATTTTGGCCTTGCTGCTCTAAAAGATTTTATAGTACGTATGCCCGGATCTGATTAGATTACCACCCACAATAGCATCTAGCAAGTGCCTCCCTTCAGGCGTGGTGAAGGGATATAACGCATATTTATCCCTTCACATGAAAGAAGACAGCTAGATGACCGGTATTCGGATATCCACTTACCTCGCTTCTCTTCCGTATCCACACAGGCGGGGCGCCCGCAGCAGCCAAGGCGGCACAGAATCTAATCAGATCATCTTATCAGATGATCTTGTCGGATGAGTCCTTAAAATTACCAAAGAAACTTTTTTCCCTTACTCCACAGCTCTCGTCATCGCCAGGCAAGCCGTACTGCATATTTAAGCACTTAATTTTCTGGGCATCGCAGTTTGCTGATTGCAACCAGCGATTTTTCCCAATCTTTTGACATTATAATCTTATCAGGTCCTCGTTGCTCCGCTCGTACAAAATACATCAAACTTCAAGCTATTAGCAAAGAAAGAATTTTAAATTTGGCGGAATCCATGCCACCACGCGGGGGGCCGAGATTCCCCCACCTGGCCAACATGCACGAGATTTATTGCCAGGCGTACGCCATGGCAGCGGTTCCGGCCCTCGATAGGATAGGTCCACTAATATCGATTGAATGGAGCTGCCAAGAGAGCTGAGCAACATACTGAGTACAAGTGTTGAAGCTTCCCCCGTTTTCGGGTAGGGTTATCTCGCTATTCCTTTAATTCAATTTTGGCAAGATTCTGACGGCGATAAACCGTCATCATGTCAACACTCTCCAAACTCAGACTGAGATTCCATCGAGCGACGACCGAAAATGAAGAACCACCAGTAAACATGAGTGGGTTATCTTCAGGTGACAAGAACGCTCCGGCGGTTACCGGAGATGTTGATAATATTTCTCCCAACACAGAGCCATCAGTTGAGCATGCTGAGAAAGACTTGTTGCCAACTGAAGATGCACAGCGAGGTGTTCAGCAAGTGGAGGCCGTCGCCTTGACATGGACAAAGCCATATCTTATTGCTGTTTTTATACTGTTAGTTTATGTCTTGCTTTTTGGGAAGGGGGAAAGACGCTGATTGAATGATGAAATATAGAATGTGGCTCCTCTACTTTGTTAATGCAATGCAATCATCAATTTTATACAACCTAGCACCATACGCGACGAGTTCTTTCGAGTCCCACTCACTGTTAACAGTTATATACATTGTTTCCAATAGTATGACGGCTGCAGTGTATATCCCGTTAGCAAAGATGCTAGATCTTTGGGGTCGTGCGGAAGGGTTTGTCCTTATGGTTGCTTTTGCTACGCTGGGCTTGATTATGATGGCTGCTTGCAATGGACTCGCTTTATTTTGTGCTGCGCAGGTAAGATTATATCCTCCTCTGTTATAAAAAATCTCATTTTCTTCCAGCATACTGATCACTCGCAATCAGGTATTCTACTCAATCGGATTCGGAGGGTTGATCTATAGTGTTGATGTGATTACCGCCGACGTCTCAAAGCTGAAAAATCGAGGTCTGGCATATGCCTTCACCTCATCACCATACATTATCACTGCATTCGCTGGACCCAAAGTTTCCGACGATTACTATTATCACATCAGCTGGAGGTGGGGATTCGGTACTTTTGCCATCATCTTGCCATTCGTAGCAGCGCCTTTATTCGTTATCTTAAAACTCCATCTTCAAAAAGCAAAGAACAGGGGCCTTTTGGTCAGCGAAAAGAGTGGGAGGACATTGCTGCAGAATATATGGTACTATATCCAAGAATTTGATGGTGAGTTTGAATTTCTCCGCTTCCACGGCATGGGCCCTAACTTTAAGTAGCGATAGGTGTTATTCTTTTCTCTGCTGGCCTTACCATATTCTTACTTCCGTTCACACTTGCCGATACTGCACCTAATGGTTGGAAGTCGGGCTACATCATTGCCATGATTATAGTCGGATTTGTACTCCTCGTTCTATTCGGGCTGCATGAGACTTTCCTCGCCAGAGCACCCTTCTTAAACGTCAACCTTCTTACAAACCGGACCGTCATCGGCGCATGCTTGCTATGCATGACTTATCAGATCTCCTACTACTGCTGGAATAGCTACTTTTCTTCTTTCCTACAAGTCGTCAGCAACCTGTCCATCGCAGAGGCCGGGTACGTAGGGAGCACGTTCGACGTCGTATCAGGTGTGCTCCTTCTCGGTGTTGGACTATTAGTCCGCAAGACCGGTTACTTCAAATGGCTTCTCTATTTTGCAGTTCCATTATATGTTTTCGCTCAGGGCTTGATGATCCACTTCCGTCGTCCAAATCAGTATATCGGATACATCGTCATGTGCCAAATATTCATCTCGGTCGGAGGGGCAATCATTATTATCTGCGAGCAAATCGCAGTTCTAGCTGCCTCAGATCATCAACATATTGCTGCTGTTCTCGCCCTTCTTTATGTCGTGGGAAATATTGGGGGTGCTATCGGAAATAGTATCTGTGGCGCTATCTGGACAAATACCTTCCCACAAGCCTTGGCACGTTATCTCCCAGAGTCGGCTCTGCCGGATTTCGATGACATCTACGGTGATCTAAGTGTACAGTTGAGTTATGAGGTGGGGAGCGAGACGAGAATTGGCATTCAGAAGGCGTACGGGTATGCGCAGGAACGAATGCTGATCGCGGGGACTGTTATCATGGTGCTTTCGTTCATCTGGGTTCTGATGATTAGGAATATTAATGTCGCCAAGGTTCCACAGGTGAAGGGGACTGTGTTCTAAGGACGACGTTTAGGATTGATTTTATGTCGCGGATATTTTTCTTAGTAATGGAAGTTTAAATAAGCTAATCCTACTTATGAATATTACCTCAAGCGAGTATATAACGATTTGACTACCGGTTTCAGTTGCTTCTAAGCTATCTTTTCACGACTCTGGTTACCCTGTTGCCACTTAGAAATGTGCTAAATCAACAGTACTAATTAATTATATCTCTGCTCTAATTTGAGCTCTCAAGGAGTTAAATACATTTTGCAAAAGCCATCTATATGTCTATTCCACTGCTTAGAATAGAGAGATTATTTCAGCGTCCTCGGTGCCCTCGTCGCCCTCGTAAACGAAATTAAGCCCCTCAAGAGGGTGGGTAAACTCCCGAGAATGACCTGGGGTACTAAATGCCGAAAGAACTATTTTCCTCTGTTGCGGGTCCTTGATTGGAGTTGTGCTTGGGGATGAAATGGCTGCTGCTCGAATGATAGACCGTATAATCGAAAAGATTTGATCCGGCTTCTCTGCCCATTCCATAAGGAAACTCTTTGTAAAGATCCCGTCATTGCCAATCCGGCAGAAGCGAAAGACCATCCCATCAGATGCTATACCATAGACTACCGAGTTCTCCTTCAATTCTTCTTTGTGTGTAGTATGAACGATCCCCATGTAAGAAACTAATTGTGACAATGCAAGGTCCGTACCCCAACGCTTAGCTTCTATAATCAATAGATTTGTTGCCATCGTTTCTTTAGCTGGGCTCTCATACCAAAGACTATAATCAGCATATCCCGAGAGCAGCCTGGATTCTCCTTGATACATAATAAGTTTTGCTAACTGCATCTCATGCAGTAGCTCAAGCTTAGCTGGGTCTTCTTGTGTGTGCGTGGCCGAAGTAGAAGGATGTCCGTGAGGAATCTCTTTAGGATCATAGACCTGCTCGAGAGGCCGGATTGAGCACTTACTTTCCTCATATATGCTACAGATGAGGATTTGATCGAGGATAGTTCGGGAGAAGGCTTCATTGTTCGATTCACGAGTGTTCGTTACAACAAAGATCCTATTGATATTGTCCTCCAGGTATTGAGGTATTGGTATACCCTTTATCTCAATAAACGGATTTGTAGTGCCTTCAGTTAGACCGAAGAGTGGTAAAACTTCGAGGAAGTGGTAAAGTGACGATGGAGCTAGCTGGAAATGTAAGCCTCTTACTTATAGAGCGCATCAAACACAGTAAGGACCTACAGTTTTTGCATTTTTTCGGATAGGCTGGTAAAAAGGAACTTTTAATTTCATCCAAGCAGCCTAATAATCCGTTGGTTCGTCATCGAGAAATTTTTCAACCTCATCAGTCCAGACTAGCCTCTTTCTCTTTAATGACTCCGGCGTTCGAGTTGGGATGCTAGGAGGCGTTTGGGAGGGTGCACCTGTTTCTTTGTTCTATTAGCCGTGCTCTAAGTACTAAATGGAAGCGTAGGGTGGCAGACCTGGAGCAACTGTCGGTGTTTCTGGGACCGCTACGAAAGGGGGGGGATGGGTATTCATTGTTTTTGTTGATTTTTATGAATTTGAGGTTGAAGTTGAGGTTGAGGTTGAGGTTGAAGGTGAGGTTGAGGTTGAAGGTGAGGTTGAAGTTGAGGCTGAAGTTGAAGTTGGGGAAAGAGCGATGAAGCGGGTTAAGAAAAGTGAAGGAACCCCTATCGCTACGCTATACCTTAATTAGTATTTGTTTACCTACCGCTTTTTAACTAATTCCTACTAAAAACATAATACTTTTAAATCTATTTATAATACCTTAACCTTATAAGGAAACCTTCTCTTAAATAAGAGCTTAAATTTATAATAAATTATTATTAAGAGCTTAGAATAAGCCTTGGCATTCCTTGCTTAATCTTAGGTATAAATACACTAAGAGGATAATAATAAAACCGTCGAATCTAATATAGCTAATAATAAGGCGTTATTAACTAAAATAGTCCATTCGTTATAAAATCGAATTATATCCGAACCTAGGTCGAATAGGTTAGTAAGCATTATAGAATATAGTAGTCTACTTATTATATAGTCGAACTATATACGATTTTAGGCCGAATATATTAAAAGCTAATATATTTTATAAATTATTACTCGTAAGGTAATATATTATGCTTTTAAATCCTATCCGGTTCTTAATATCTTAGAATATATATAAATAAAAGGCTTACCTTTTTAAATAAAATAGCTAAGATTAGTTTACTTTTTATAAAGTAGATTTATTAAAAATACCTTAAGATTCCTTTTAGTATATATTAATACGGTTAAGAATCGCTATATAACCCGACTTAATTAAGACTAGCTTTAGTTATATAACTATAAGTTACTATATACTTAAGATATAACACTATAATATAAAGTAATATATTAACTACGAATTAAGAATATAATAATTAGGCCGCGTCTTATATAAGCGCGAAGTGATTTATATTCTTAGTTCCTTTATTTTTATTATTCTAAGCGGTATAATATATTAATAATATAATTAAAAACTTAATTATATATTAAGCTCTTAAAAAAAAGATTTAATAAGTATAAAAATATTAAATAAAAAGCTTAAATTCTTAAAGTATTAATAAGAAGTATAGCTATATATAAAAAAAGCTCGCTTATAAGTAATACTTATATATAACTAATTATATAACTAACGTGGTTTATTAAGACCTTAGTTATATTAAGACCTTAATTAGTTTTATTAAAATTCTTACCCTTTTTCTTTATAACGCGTTTTCTTTACCTTTTATTATATTTATTATTATAAAAGAATTAAGAATTATTTTAGCTATCGAGGCTATTTAAACATTTAAAAAGCTAAGTTGTTAAAAGGCTATAAAGCTTTATAAAATACCCTTTTTTATATTAAACGATAAAATAAACAGCTATCTTTCTTTTTTTAAGCGCCGGCTAATAAATATTAAATTATCGAAGTTAAAAAAGGAAGTGGTTATTTAAAATATACTTAATCTAGATTTAAAAGGATTTACACCTCGACTAATTAATATAGAAGATATAGTAAATTATATCCTTAAATTAAAAAAAAAGGAATATATTAATAAGCTTTAAATATATTAATTTATATAATAATAACTAGCTCTTAAGACGTGTTTTAATCACGTTTATAATTTTTAAAAGGCCTTATATAAAGATCTTAAGTTAATTAATATATAGTTTTAATTAATAAAAAATATAAAAATAAAGTATAAGATTTTAAATTACGACTTTTATAACTTTAATAAGACTAGGTTTATAATAAGTATAATTTATATTATAATAGTTATTACTTATATAGATCGACGTAGTAAAGATAAAGTAGTTTAACTAAGAAATTAAAAATAAGCTATAGTAATTATTTATATTAATAATAAAGACTAAAGTATTTCTTTATTTTTAATAGTTTAAAATAAAAACCACCTTTTAAATTAATATACTAATAGCGGCCTTTTATTTAACTAAGTTATTAAACTAATAAATAATAAATAAATAAATAATAAAATAAGTCTAAAGTAGTTAAAACACTTTAATAAATATACTACTACTTATATAAAGGGTTTATATCGAATACTAATATTAAATAAATATAAGAGTTATAAATCGGCCGAGTTTTAAAAGTATTATAAGATATATAATATTATAACTTTTAAACTACCTTTTTACTCGTCTTATTTAACTTAGCCACTTAATATTAAGTGCTTTAGTATATTAAAGCGGGCGTACGATCGGTAGATTAAGACGTTTATTAAGGCTTATATTAACTATATTACGAAGATAGAGTTCTTTTTAGCCTTTATAATAGTATATAAAGAATTAATAATAGCCTAAAACGCTTAGTCTAGATTTTATAAAGCTGGCTTAGTGCCTTTCGACCTATAGGCTATGATTTTAAAGCTTAATATAAAGTTAAGGACTTTAACTCCTTCTCGACCCTTAACCGCCACCTCCCTCCCTTAGGTCTTATAGACCCCTTTTAACCCTAAAGAAGCTCTTTTATAGACGACTCTTATATAAAATCGAATTGCCCGCCACTAAGGAAGCTCGCCAACTCCACTCTTTAAGACAGTTACTACGTTGGCAAAGGGTATAAAGCGAATGGCTTATAAAATGACCCTCTTGTCCGCTGAGGTACGTACTCTTCGAGCAGCTAATAAAGCCCTTAGCAAACGCCGTAGGGCTAAAAAGTCTCGTGTTCGTCAGGGTGGTGCACTTACTATAAAGGATACATAGGATATTATTATAAAGAAGGATATAGATAAGTAGGTGCGACGCGATATATAAGCGGCGGGGGGTAGTTTTAAGAAGGGACAACCGTCTAGACGGCACTATAGGATCTGTGGAAAAACTGGCCATAATGCGCGAACTTGTTAAGAAGCTATAGATATATCTAGTTCATTAGATTCTAATTAGTTTTATTTAATTTAATATATTATAGTTAATTTATCTAAGTTTAAAGTTTAATACTA
>QYAM01000192.1:0-21455 GCA_003988965.1 Neobulgaria alba
CCCTCCCCCCCCCCCCCCCCCCCATCCAACCAGGAAACAACAATGGCCAAATCTGCGCCCCCCAAATCTGCCCCCCCAAACCAACAACCACATAAAAAACTCCCCCTCCTCTCCTCAAGTAAGTACCTCCTCCGCCCCTCCTCTCTCCCAAACCTCTCTCCCAAACCTCTCTAACACCCCCTCCTACAACAGATCATAAAATCTCCAAACGGCCCCTCCTCCACCCCCCAATCCCCACTCCACAAACATCCTCTTCCTTTCCCAAAATAATCTACATATCAACCACCACCTCTTTCCTCAGCACCACCAAACGAGTCTCCCTCCTCCTCTCCTCCATCCAAACCCGCGCAACCGGACCTCTAAACTTTAAATCCGCATCACAAATCCTTTCAACCCTCTCCGAATCCACCCCTTCCAACAGCCCCTCCAACAATCCAGGCATAAGCAAGGTTCTAGAAGAAGAAATCCTTCTCCGCGCAACCGGAAAAGCCATCTCCAAACTCCTCCATCTCTGCCTCTTTTTCCAATCGAAGGAAGGTGTTAAAGTTGGAGTACGGACGGGAAGTATAGGTGCTATAGATGATGTTGTTGAGAAAGGGACTGGGGTGGAGTGCGGTGAGAGTAGGGTTAGGAGGGTGAGTTGTTTGGAGGTGGGGGTGAGCTTGGGTTGAATTTGTTTGGGTTTGTGCTTGGGGGGAGGGGGAAAGGGGGTGTGTGATGGAATAGGGAGGGGAAGGAAAGGGGGAGTGGAGGAGAAGAGTGAGAAAAATAGAACTTGCGTGTGTGTAGTTTGGAGTTTGGAGTTTGGTATAAAAAGAAGGGTTGGATGATACCCGGAGCATTTGGGTTATAGCTTATATATGAGTATGGGTTGTGGAGAATATGCTCTCACACAGACGTGGCGATTACTATTGTGGAAAACATGATGCTCGTGGCAGATGGCAGTCCACATTATGCATCACATCCAAGGAGGCTAGTAACCTCATGATTGTACTTCCCATTCACATATTTGTCTCAGCGAATTGATTTTTGTTCGCTCTCAAAGAGACAACTGGATTTGATATATCTCATTTCTTCCAACACCGAAAGGACAGCCCTATTGCCAAGCTCATAAAATGACCGTAAGAAAGCCCCCTGATCTCATCTTCCGTTGGCGTTGCCACCCTCCATTCCCTCTCATCTCGTTTCCCATCAATTTCCTTGCCCCTGTCTGGTCCCACCCTGCCGATCCCAAAATTCATATTCATATGTATTTCATACACAAGCAACATCTTGTCCATATCATCTCACTCTCTCTTCATATTTCAAGTCCTTGGTCCATCTTGACGAGACCCAGTACTCCTTAACTCCCTACCCCAAACTCCTCCAACATTAGAACCTAAGCAACGGGTGACCAGGGCATGGGGATCAAAACGCTGCTCTTCATGCTCTGGATGAGTGGAACAGTCTTATGAACGGTGTCGCCCCATCCTTCAACGCTCCAACTTTGCTCTCTTCTAATCTTTCTCTCTTCAAGATCTGCGAATTGCCAGAGATGATGAACGGTATTCAGCTCTCCAATCTGAACGAACCAGGCACCAACTCCCTCCATAACTTCACGTCTTGCCTTCAATCCACGCCTCCAGTGTGTCTCCCACTCAAGCAGATTACCGGGGTGCAAAGTGTATGATCGCAGTTCGAAAACGCCACCTAGGCTTCGAGGAGCAGTAGTAGGCCAGAAGGAGAACTCTTGCATCAGGGAAGTGCGCTTGGACTTGATGAGTGTTTTAAGGTGTTTATCGAAGGCGGGAAATCCAGGGTGGGTTGCAATTGAGTGAAGAGAGTCATGATATCCGTGGTACCGTTGATATTCCCAAATATGGACTTGATGGGGTTAGCGATCACCTAATATAATAATCGGGCCTTACCAAAGGTATCGCAGTCTCCAACTTCCGTTCTCCAACTTCCGACCAAATGGACTTTATTCTCAGGCATATTCGCCATTCGGGGGTACCAATCTCCAACCAACTTGACGTATTCATCAACTCTGTCTGGCTTCACGTCGTGGAACACAATTGAGTGAACATATTTTCCTCTTGCCAAGACCTGCGAAAACGAATGCTCGATTTCCTTGTCCAGCTCTCGTCCCGCCTTCGTACCATAAATCAAGCTGCTTAGAGGGCCCTTGCGGGGCTCTTCTTCAGCGAGTTCTGTGGAAGCAGATTGTAAGCCTAAGTTATTCGAATCGGCCCCGCTACTCCCAGATGGAGTAGCAGAGGCATGAACATCAGGGTGATAGGAAAATGAGGCAGGGGAGCTAATCTCTTCTGACTGACTTGTTTCCTTCCTCTTGCTCTGTGCTGCGATCCTCTCTCGGAACTCTTTCTGCTTTACGTCGAACGAACCCACACCTTCTTGGGAACCAGTGACGTCGGCGAGGCTTGGGGTACGGCAGAACGCTGTAGAGCTTGAGAAAGTTCGAACGACACTGGCGGATGGGCTCAAGGCACCAGGGCTTTTGATGAGTTGTCGGGCAAACATCGTGAGGATGTTTCTGGAGAAGCAAGAACTTGGTCGTCGAAGGTTGGAATGTCGAGTACAAGTTGACGCGTCCTTGTAGCTCCTGGGAACTCGCTCGAGATCCTTCGGTGGTTGTAGAGCCTGATTGCGGATAAGAGACCACGGAGATAAAAGTAAGGCTGGTTGCCGTGGGAGTGAAAGGAGAGAGAGGACCTCGAGCGGGGATACACAGGTAGAGTACAAGGAGGAGGAGGGTCAAGAAAGCAGAGTGGGCAGGGGAGTCAATTAGCCGGATGGGAGTTTAAGTTGCAACTCACCCCGCACTTTTGACGGCTCGCAATTGGGTTGTGAGAGACGACAGGGGAAAGCTGTGATGTGGCTAGGCCCAATGAGGGGACAGAGCCGGATTCCAGCCACTGCAGTCACCTGATTTTAGTATCTCCATTTGGGCTAGCTGTTTTTGCACTGCGGCTCTGCGAGCAGCTTCCGACAACCAACACCAGAGACTCGCAACGGCATTCCCATCACCATTCACCTCACCCACCGCACGCCTCGGTTTACGTCTCACATACATATATCAAGATGTCTCTGCTTGGAAAGAAGTTTCCGGCACCTATTGGTACGTCAATTGATGTGGTAGAGCATTCCCGAGGTCATGAAGATGTGCTAATGAAGAAATCTCCAGCCAAGCCAATGACCCCATTCTTCATTGCCGGTACGTTCAAAGCTACTTATGCGATTAAGAATAGAGAGAAAAAGAGATAGCAGAAGAATTGAGATGGTAGGAGAAAATGCTGATGGATGACTAGGTGCGGTCATTTGGTACGGTGTCTGGTCTGCACAAACCGCCATGATGAACAGTATGTCAAGATTCCCCTTGAAGGGCAAGAAATAGCTACAAAGTTTTTTCTCACAATTAAATTAGCCGCCGAATTCAAGAACGATCCACGAAACCCCAATGCCAAGAAGAATTCCAAACCAGAAGAGAAGCACTAGAGAGTGGATGATGAAAGGGACGATGGGATCATTGACCGGATAGACAATTGGAACAGCATGGAGAAGGAGAAGTTGGGTCAAGGAATTGAGCTGAGGAATGTATCACATGAGGAACCCATGAAGCCCGAACATTTGAATTGGAGTTTGTGACTCTTGATCCTGTGAGGATTTCTGGATGTGAAAAGAGGAGATTGGCCTTAAGACGGGATTTTTTGGAGTCTATTCATATAACTAAGAAGCAAGGTGGGGAAGAACCTCTCTTTTTGGGGATTAAGTTTATGCAAGTGCAATCTAGTTCGATATCTGAGGATTAATTGGCCTGACTCTAAAGGGCCATTCTGCATCTCTGTCCATATGTCCCTCATCTTTACTGGAAAACAGAACATCTAGCCTTTTCTTGAATTCTACCTATGCACCAGAATAAAGTTTATGAAAACGTTTATGCCACATTCCAGTTTCTACAACTCCGCTAGGGCCCTGAGATTTCTGCTTGGAGTGAGGAGGGTTATTTGGGATTTAAACTTTAAAAATGAGGCTGAGTGGCGAGGATGGTGAGTTGGTATTTGGGACTTGTTGTTAGGTTTTAGATAAATTGATAAAGGTTTTTCTTTGGTAGTTTTTATTTGTTAGATTCTGAATATTCTGGATCTTTTGTTCCAATGAAGTAAGGAGAATCTAGTTGTGACCTATTGGGTGGAGGGGCAAGATCTTTCAAGAGTATGCCTTGTGAAATCTACTTGTTCGACGCTTTATTCCCCGCTTCGGACCGAAATCGAAATAAAACACAGATATGAACACACAGTGATATGAGGTCTGGGTAAGAATTCCACTCACATCTCAATACAAAATATACTTAGTGCCGTAAAGTCCCTACATCACACCATTTAAGGATGCCAGGAAAAGATGAAGAATTATTTTTACTACTATTTTCCTAGTCGCGCCTTTATTTGACTCTGTACAGGAAGCTTAAGGTCACTTTTGACACTCTCGCTTTCACTCACTTCTTTCTGTCAAACCTATTAAAATGCTTATGTCTTAAAAATTGCCTAGTAGCAACAGTTGTAAAAGACCTAAGCGAATTCATCGCCCTCAACCTCTTGAACGCCACCTTTATGAATTCTTTCCTTCCAAACGTCTAAACTCGAGTATATCGTTCAGCCTAGCTCAAGAAAAGTGGTAACCACGATCTAGAAGTCTGCTCCTCATTTGCCCGCTCTTTCAAAGATTCTCGATAGTCATTTATACGCTCCCGGCTTTTACTTCCCTCTCTACCTATAATATCTCCTTCACTGATCCCCCAAGTGAGCATTACTTGAAACTCCGATGCGAAATTTGAACTCAACAAAATTGGGTGTGGCAGTTGTTCATTGAGATTATCGGTTATCTGAGCCAACTTAACGACAATCGGATCGGAATGAGGCGTATTATAAGATAGTGGTAGTAACGATTGTCGCTGGCGGCGTTGCAATCTCGTCGGCAACATTTGACACGTGGTCGAATAACGCGTTGAAGTGAATAGTCGCTGCTTGTGGCCTATTGAGTGGAAGACTAATCGTCTCGATGTATTCTCCACTAGAGTATTTCTCGTTCTAAACATACTCGTTTCTATGGAAGTTGTTGGTTGTAAAGTGGATTCTGATTGTAATGTTGTCGTCGGGGGTCCTCTCGGACTGATGATTCCTTTAAGTATAGAAATGATTTAACCATATGCCATTCATTTTGGTAATTGTTCATTCACTTTTAACGTTAAAAGTGGGCACTTTATTTCAGGTTACTACCCCACGTAGAACAAGCTAAGTTGTTTAGTATTGTTTTCTTACTCCATAATTGGCTTTGCACCTTTTTATTATTGATGCTATTGGCTATTCTAGCTCCAAGCAACTGATAGAATCGCCGTGTCAGGAACAAGAGGAGCCTACGTTGACAAATGCGTAGACTATCCCTAAAAGATAAGAGCTCTATTCATAGCAAAGAAAATTAAATGAGACTTGATACAAGAATCCAAGGCTCACATATTTTTTAGGGAAGTAGAGAGGGAAGAAAATACGTCTACTTTTCTTCCTATTTTATTTTACCCCTTCTCTCTTCCCCCCTTATCTCCTGTCGTATAGTACTTCATCTCTCCATGGTAGTTGCCTCCTCTGGTGCTCACCGCTCGGGACCCCACCCGGAGTTTCTTGGTGTTAAAACTAGGCAGGGTAGCCAACAAATCCTCCAAGTGCCTCAGGAATTCCGCGAGCAATCAATCTGCTTTGCAAATAGCATATTCTAGAGTCGTAAAAGCTCAAACTTTAGACTCCTTACTATTTGTCACAATTATAATAAATAAGACGAAGCGAAATTTCAGCCATAGAAGCACCTATTCATCTTAGTGAAAACCCATCAGCATTTCTAGTGAACTGTCATCGCGAATCATAGAAAATAATTAATGTTTGCTAGCGATGTGAAGCAAGCTTTGGAATAAGATGTTCTAAAAATAGTGTGATCAATTTTCATTCTTCATTCTAGTAAAATGGTATCATTTCTCTTAAAAATGAAAAATTCGAGCGTGGTCTGCGAAAAGAAATGAAGAGCTTATATCAGACGAGTTTTAAGATCAGCTAAGTCCTTGTCTTGCACCCACATCACTCCCCGGTCTCTTATGCATGCTCTTCCCGCCGATGTTCGGGAAAAAATAAATACCTGATTTATTATAAGATTGCAAGGTAGATAGTTTCTTAACTATCCAAGACTAATAAATGGTAAAACTCTATAGGTGTTTATGCAGTATCAGAATATTCGTGGCCCTAGCTTAGACTAAGAATGACACAAACCTGTCACAGTTCACGCTAAATTCTAAGATTCCTAGCTAACTAGACAACCTCTGTTGCAATTACACTCGAGCCACATGATTTTCCGGAGTCATCTAGTGAAGTCTAGGCGTCTTAAGGTGTTGTTCACTCTTGAAACAAATGATTCAAGGTCACCAAGTGATCTGATTCATAGAATAGCTGTCACAAACGCTTCGAGCTTATTCATAATCAAGGAATACCACACGATGTGTTTGCAAAGATTGGTCACCAATGAGACATAGGTAATTAGCCTCGTTACTCAATAAGATGCTTCAATAAAGAGCCATGCGAAAGATGTTGCTTAGGATCTATATTTGCTTAACACGAACCAGGTCCAGGTTTCGGGGGATGCAAATAAACATATTAGAGTGCTCAATGGAAATGTGTTCAGTCTCTACGAGTAAATTGTAGTCTCAGTGCTTTAATTTACCGGTTGTAGTCTTGTCTGCCATAGTATTAGCTTAACGGTATAAAGAGTCGGGTGGCTGCTGAGCGCTTAGTGCAGAGGTAGAGCACACAGGAGAGAAGTCGCTCGGGTCGAAAAGAGGTAGCGTGATTAATAATTATTGTATTTTACTTCCGCAAAATTTAATCCAGCTCCAGCGGTCCTTATAAACCGGATTTGCAAAAAACTCCAAAGCTTCAAAAGAGTGAAAACGCTTCATAATCCATGATCTAAGTAGGAGCCAATGAGTTCTCCGAGAGGTGTCAAGATCCGAATCTACAGCTATCCAAATCTTTACTCCTTAGTAAGCACCCAAGTTGTTGAGGTTTCCAAGAATAAGATTATAATCAAAAGGGTCCAACGAGTATCCTGTACTCTGAGACTCTGATAGAGCTACCGTTAATTACAAATTCCTTGCCATGGTTGATGTAGGGATTTTGCTTACTTATTATCTGGACTTCCCTCGTCCTTTGAGCCATATTTGCTTCTAGGCGCTTAGTCTTGGCCTTCAAAGTTTCCATCTTATCCCCGAGAGCAATATTCCTTGTTTTCAAGTGCTCATTCTGAAGTTTCACTTCATGCAATTCTTCGTCAAGCCGAGAAACCAGAAGGATTAAATTCTCGTTCGTCTCAATCATTCCATCCACTGCCTTTTCTAACTGATGTCCTACTATCTCTACTGCTACATAAGCTGAGGCTTCGGAATATTCCGATAGCTCATTGATAGCTGAATAATTCTTGCTTCTTTGTTTGATTCCCCCCCTTGATTGGAGTCGATGATTGCTCTCTGAGTTTGATGTTGAATTTGATTGGGAGTCTGACTGATAGCTTGCTTCGGAGTTTGATGACATTGTGACCTTTTTAGATCTCTAGGAAGGGTTGTGCTTAGATTTTCTATAAAAGCAAAGCCGATGGAAAGGGTGCTGGAGGCAATCTGTAAGTCGTGTCTGTGGACCGCATACTTCCAGCTGGTTGGGCGGTGATCGGTTTATATCATTGTTGGCGGCAAAGCACGATTGTGAATCATTCTATTCCACCACAACCCATCTCGTGAACCAACTTGTGTTTATTTAATGCCTAGCTGAGGTATCACGTATGATTGTGAATCAATATTGATCAGATGCCAGCTGAGCCCAAGAGTTCCAAAAGGGAGATGTTCGCAACATCGCAAAAGGTTCTGGTAGTTTCCATTCCGAGAAATACAGATGACGGAACGGGTTTCTTGGAGACAGCCATACCACAACTCATCAGACTGTAACCTTTGTTATTCGACTTAGCTGTTTCCTGGATATACCCACTCGCAACTCACTCGTCTACTTCATAAAAGGCGGTCAAAATTGCCCCGCCAACGAACTCATGTTGTTTACACATACCCTCATACCACGAACGTATCCCTGTGAGAAGTACTTTATGAATATGAATTTTTGTTTAGGCGTTCCGCTCGTGACAACCAAGTATTTGTCGTTGTGACAGAGTGGGCAAGAGCGCTGGGCATACGATAACGATCGAAATTGGAGAAAGGGGTTATAAGCGAGGCTTCACGTCATTTACCGAGGATGCGTACTTTTCAGAATGCTCGGTCTGCCATCTATAGTTTGGTCAATTACTTTGGGGGGGAAAATCTTCTCTGTTTACAGCATGTGTTACCTCTATTTCATGAAGTAGACTACCACTTCACTAATTGGCTAGTTAATTGATGAAGTAGGAATGGCGTACCACTAGTACAGTTAATTTGTGAAGTGGGAATAGCTTCACTCCCACTCTTATTGTTCACTCCCCCTTAACCCCTCCAACCCCACACTTCCCCTTTCTTATTACGCTCGCGAGTGCGTGATTGCACGACTACACGACTGCACGACAGCACATCTACACAAGTTCGTGACCCCGCCATTTTAAAACTACGCGATATTTTAATATCTTAACTCGAGGAACTTATAACTCTTAAAGTAGATATAATATGAAATAAAGAATATGTATATATATATATACTCTCTAGTAAGTATCTTTCTTTCTTTTTTCTTTTCTTTTTTTTTTAGTTATTTATATCTATATCTAAAACATAAAAAGAAAAAAGTTTTATATCCTAATATAAGCTATAACCTAATATATTTATACCATCAAAGTATTTGTTAGTACAGTCGGGAAGTATACGTCACAACCGCTACAGCCTTAAGGTGCACGGCAACACCATGGATATAATATACTATCAGCGAACCAAGAACACATATATCAGGCTGCGTCCTACACGACGCGGAGTGATTCGTGCCCTTGGTTCCCAATCACATTCGGTACAGCGTACCGACAGTCTTAAATAAATCATACCACGATAATAACTCCCCCCCTTTAAAAAAAGAAAATTCAAAGATTTATATATCTATTAAATAAGATCTATAATCACTATATTTATTAATCCACTAATTCAATTCCCTCTTCCCTACCTCACAATCACCCCTCCTTATTCACTATTCACCCTACACACACACACACACATACACACAAATATACACCTTCCTTAGCCCCACCCCCTACCTCCCTCGTATCAACATCCCTCCCCTAAAAAGAGAAAAAAGAAAAAGAAAAAAAAATCCATATGGTATAAACATCAACTCCCACCCACCCCATCTTCCCTCCCTCCCTCATCAAGAAAAAGATAAAAACAAAAAAATCGTAAATCTCAACTCCACCCTATGCAAGCCTAAAACATGACTAGCTAAAAAAAAAGAAAAGAAAAACATCCATGAATAACAACAACAACAACAACAACAACAACAACAACAACAACAACAACAACAACAACCACATTAGAAACAAAAAGGGTACCGTCGAGCTCACGGAGCAACAAAATGAATCCCAATCCAGGGCATGCATACATGAATAATATGAAAGAACCTAGCCGATATCCCCCCTCCTCTCTCTAAGGGGGAGGACGGAAACGTAAGGGTCAGGATAGGGTTTTATTTACACGCCTCGAACCTAAAAACCTCCTCTTTCACCTTCATAATCGATGAGTTGGGCGAGTTATGATTTTAGTCTATATCTTAACACTCCTCTCCCTCTTCCCGAAATTCCCTCTCTTCTCCAACCCAACCGTCCCATTCCCAGAATTAACACTCATCCCCACCAGATTCACAAAATTCCCATTCCCCAAACTAATATTCCTCGCCGCCGCATTCGTAAAACTCTGCAAACTGAAGAATTTCTGAAGAGTGGTTTGAGCATTGACTGCTGTATCGAGTTGTGTTTGTTGAAGGATGTAGAGAACAGCTACGCGAGCGAAATCTAGGACTTCCTCGGTGATGATGAATGTTGCGGTGTTGGTTGCGCTGGGGGCGGAAGAGGTGGCGGTGGAGGTAGGATTTGGGGATAGAGAGGAGGAGTCGTAGATTATTCCGTTGGATGTTGCAATGGCGGTGGAGGAGGAAGCTGCGCTGGGCGAGGATGATATGGAGAGGTATGCGGAGTCATCGCTTTGTGCTGCTCGGCGGGCGGCTGTGGCAATAGCTTCTGATGATGCTGATGACGTGGAGGAGGTTGAACTGTCTGTCGTTGTGGTTGGGGAAACTTCATCGGTTGCCTTTCCCATTCTTTGTGAACGTCCATCAAATGTTACGAGTGCGTTCTCTGAGACACACGAGAGGTTGGCGGTGTTGAAGCGAGCTAGAATCTTGCTTTCTGACAGAGGGATGGAGAAGTTACTTTGGGCGCCGGAGATTAGTCGGACTATAGAATCACCAAGAGTGACATTAGTGAGGCCCGAACCCGAAAAAGTGCTTGTAGCGCAGCCAGTTGAAGAAGCTGTTGTGCAGGTCGAGCCTGTGAAGCCGTTGGTGCAAATACAAGCGCAGGCTCCATTGTCTATCAGAGAGGTTCCTCCATTTTGGCAAGCGGTAGCTGTATTGACCTCGCATTTTTGAACATCGGAAAGAGTGGTAGCAGTAGCTGCTTTTGGCTTGTTGAGAACGAGAAGCTCGAGAGGAACGACAACTGCTGCGGCAATAATTAGGAGGAGAATTAAGATCATTATTATAGCTCCCCAGCATGGTAAACCACAGCATCGTCGGACCTGCTTGCGAGGACGGTTACTCTTGGCATCAGAGTCCATGTCTCTATCTCCATAGCCGGTTGGCCATTGAGACAAAGGGCGTCCATTTGGCGTTCCAGTACGAGAATTATGTAGACCGGGAGGTGGAAATGCGGCAATCATACCCGAGAGACCTGATTTGCGGTTGGAGGACGTAGAAACTATCAAAATTAGCCATGGCTATCAAGCACTGTGGAAGATAGATTAATACTTACGTTCCATTTCCTTATCCCTCGATGACAGATCAATCTCGCTAGGAAAGTCACTTAGGTCGTTCAAGCGACTGCCTGGTCTCTTTCCTCGGTCCATCATCGAAGCCAGGCGCGTTGCTCTTCTGATAAGATCGGGTAAACTCGTCAAGCTTCCCCGTGCTTCTGCATCCCGTACGGCGTCTATATTGAGTCGTGGTGGTCTTCGGATAGCTGATAATCTGCTGAAAGCGCTTGGGCTCGGGTTTCGGTCCGGCGTGTTGTCTCCAGGTGATAGCGCACTTGCCGACTTGTAAGCTCCAAGCATCGCGTTTGCGTTGGCCTCAAATTCCTTTTCGGAGTAACCAGGTACGGCCTTGTCCGTTGTTACTGTTCTGGCTGTCGTTTTCTTCAATGATTTTTCATCAGGAGATGAGTCCGACGCATCAATCAGTCCGGTTCCTCCAGCTAATGGCGATGCCGTATTTCCCATCGGCCAAAATGTACCGCGATGATCGTCTGGAGGAGTGAGGGCTCCGAAAGGTCCATCCTGGCCCAGCGGAACTGCTTGCCCTGGGTGTTTTGGAGCGGGGGAGTGCATCTGTCGAGTGTGCTCTGCTACAGGGCTCTTGGCTGTTGTGACCATCGAAGGTTTCGCTCTCTTTCCTATGCTGGCGCTACGGATCAGCCCTCTACCATCATTATCGTCTTCGTTGGATTCTTTCGAATCGCGAGACCCGTGTCCGCGCCCATCACCACTACCAAATGTCCCATCCGCATCAAATCCATCCTCCTCCTCATCCAAATATTCGTCCTCATATTCGTATTTCGGTGAGCGAGATGCTGCATCAACCTCCCAGTTCGATGGTATCGCAGCACTTGATGCATATGAACCGTGAGAAGCTTGCATCCTGGGACTCTCCTCCGGTATGGGTGATACAAATGAGGCCTGTGAATAATATGATGAAGCGCCTCTTCTTGAAGAAGGCGGTGGGCCAAGGTTGGCGCTGCGTCTTGGAGCAGGGACGGGAACAGGAACTGGAAAGTCTGGTATCGACCCGACGGACGAGACTGTTGAAGCTCTTGAATCCACTGTCATAGGTGAAGTTATTATTGGTGAAAGATCGTCGTCATCTGGGTCCCTTCTCCGGCCCTGGTTTTGTTCGATATTCTGAGGTTTATATTGAAAAGATGGTGTTGGATCTTGCAAGCGCGAAGCGTCTAGCATCGAAGGTACATGGCTTGGTCGGGGAGGTCTTTGTGGAGCTACACCTCTCCCAGCAGGTGGTCTGTATTGTGGATTACCCCTCATGTCTTGCGATCCTTCAACTGTCGCGGTCAAGGGCCACTGAGGCACTTGCGTTGGACGCGATATTGCAACTCCAATAGGACCCGGAGAATTCTTTGTCATGGCTTGGGGCATTTGAGGTCTTGGTCGCAACGCCGATGGGGGCGAGGATCTCTGGTCATAGTCTCTTGGAGGTTCTGGAATAGATGGCGGTAATCCTGCCTCCATCCTTTCCCTCGCTCTTCTCACCGACCCCCCTCCTCCAGCCCTCGTTGGCTGCCGTTGTTGACTCATCAAGAATGGTCCTTATGTTGTGTAATTGCCAATGCAGCTGAACTCCAGGCCCTTCCGACTGTCAGATTTCTTATCTAATCCCACGGCTGTTAAAGTTAAGTTTATCGTGATAGCATATGCGCGAAGCCGCTGGGCAAGGTACTGTGAGATGCAGCTACCCGTAGAAGGTCAAAAGTCGGTCACCTAGATGCGCTCTCTACATACGACTGGATATCCTGGATGTACTACAACCGCTGAAAGTTTAGTGTTTTTAATTTCGACTCTCTGAGCACTATAGAATATGTATTTTGAAGTGAGCGTTATAAATATGAAGTGATCGAACTTCGATGCAAGAATGATAGGCTGCTAATGAGCGTGGTCGGTCGCTAGGATCCGAAGTGAAGACGCATATAAAAGTCTATACAGGTGAGGTTGAATCAGAACTTGTCTTGTCGCATTTCAGGTGGGCAAGACTGGGCAGTATTCGGGCAGGTCGTATCGAACGGGCCGCAGTTAGACTTTGTCCCTTCTTAACAGCTCCTGCGCAAAATCATTAGCAATTGGTTTCCGGCTTCATCCAGCGCCACGAAGGATAGGAGCACAAGAAAGGTGCAAAGATGGAGAAGGGTCTGATGCGTGCCCCAAATTCCCCAGAGCAAGCAGCGAGCAATTCGAAACCCAAACCCTGTGACTTAGACCGACTGGCCAGAGGAACAGCCGGTTTGATCGCAGAGCCCCTCATTCGACATCGGTTAGTGGCCCGCTGCTGCAACCTGCTGCACCCGAAAAAGAGGGAAGTTGTCCTACATCTGGTGTTTCGAGCGCTTGTGGAAATCTCTCATGCGATGAGCACCTGTTTCTCGTCCCCCACTCACGTTGACAACCAAAATATCCCGAATGATATGAACAACCTTCGTCCCTCTCCAAACGTCGATTCCTTTCGCTTGCCCGCGCCAGAAATGTTCGTCTCAAGAACCGTCGTTTCCTCGGAAGGTACGGGGTTGGGAGCTTCCAAAGCTGCTTCGCGAAGGCAAAAGTCGTTCGTCGTGCCCGTTTCAGATCAGGTTAATCTTCTCCACCAAAAAGGATATGGGGAGCCTCAAGCTCGCAGGCGATCAATCGCGATAAAGCGCAAGACTTCGTCGACTAGAAATTATCCGTACTCGGCCGACTGAGCAAAAGAGTGAAGCTGTCGAGGTCGGGCCAGGTGCAAGGCAACGGCGAAGATACAATTGTGAATGCAAAGAGCCAGCCCAGGAGATGAGGACCACGGTGCGGATTGGGTGCGGCGCGTGAATGAGGTGGGCTGGAAGAAATCCTGCTCTTCGAGTGGTTTAATTCGTATGTCCAGGAGGGATCCATGGGGGACGAGAGCCTTCAATCTGGACATCGCGCGGAACATGGCGAGGGCCTGAATTTGGGCTGGGGGTCTTGGCCGCGGGCGATGAGACCCATGAGGGGCTCAAGCAGAAACACACTATTTCGTGCGTGAGGGGCAGGGATCCGACTGCGAGTGGTGGCCCGGGGTAGTGGCCCTACTCCGTAGAGAGGCGAAAGGCGAAAGGCGGCGCTCCGTTCAGCCCCCGAAAGAGGGCAACGACACGCGGTTGCCTCCTCTAATCCATATCTTTGGCGGCTGCCCTGAGGCCATGTCCAGTTCTCCCGGGGGAGTTGCGGAGAAGCGACTCGTGCTCCTGGGCTTGGACCTTGGACCCCAGCCCAGAGCTTGATGGCGCTGCGCCTGAGAGCGGGAGAACCTCAGCAGCGTCGACTCCTCGCTGGTACCGCGTCGCATCCATAATCACACCAGAGCTCCAAGATCCCGCCCCAACGCCAGAAGCAAAAGCCGGGCAACGGCGACGGCTATTTCGAGGGTTCCACCGTCATTTTCATCTCGGGTCCGCATCTGATCACAGGGAGATAATGTCATCCAGCGTTTCAGGTGGCTCGTCTCTCCCCGGCCCCGAAGCCCCTGGTGACCGGCCCCGCTCCAGGGGCGCCGGGGTCTCTTCGCTACTCTCAGGGGAACCAATCAATGCATTTTTGCGCACAGCGTTCGCCAGCCTCAAACTCTGATGTCAGACGCGCGACTTGGAGAAGACATCTCTGTTCGTGGTGCCAAGTCAACCTGAAGCTGTGGGGAAGCTCGAGAGACTCTTGTCTCGGGAGACGCAACTCGACGCTGCATCGCGACAGCGTGAGACAGCATCACGGCCGGACCCCCAACCCATTCATTTATTCTCCGAGAACGATTCTGTGTCCTTGTCTGGCGTTGTCATGTCGGTAGTCGCACGCAATCTCAAATACAGCGTTAAAGAACGATTCCAACCCCATTGCGCACCGGAACGGGGATGTGTGTTTTCTTTATACATGCCTCAAATTTACTTGTTGAAGTTTCCCGTTTCGAACGAAGGCGTAATTTACCCGTGTTGATAGTAGGGGCCGTGGAGGGAAATTTAGGCGGGGAAGGTGCACCGATTTCTAGACAAGGGAAGGGAGGGGAACTTCAGGGCGACATGGGAATGAAGTTCTTTCTGTTCACGGGAAGTTCGGGAGGAATTCTCAAAAATCGCCCACAAACCACAAAGCAGCGCTAGAGGAAGGGCTGCGTTATAATCGCTCCTTCTCTGCCCTCCTCCCCAACATTTTAAACCTGCAGAAGAAGAGTAGAATTGCATAAACACAAGAATACAGCCAATCGACCCAAATACCACCTAGTACCCCGAAGGACAAAGTGGGCTCTCTTATTCGCAGCTATCTAAAGAACCCTTTGAGTACCCGCATTCTACTCCTGCCCGTTGTAATCTTAAGGACAAACAAGAGCTGACTAATCAACGGCTTACCTTACCCAACGACCCCCTTCCCTTCCACCTTTCACATCGATACTATCACACCGAGAGCTCCTATCTCATTCCTCCCAAGCCAAGTCATATTGATGACGAGGCCTAGTCGCCCACCTGGCATTTTCAACCATCTCCCTCCATGTCCTCTCACCAATTCAATCTCACACCCTCGAGTCATTTCACCTTCACCCCCGGACACCCTGATTTTATGCTATAAATTATTATTTATTCGCGCTATATCGCCACCGCACAAAGAAGCAAATAAGACTCCAACGAAGTCCAGCCTCCCATCAACATCCGCATTTCCCCCCTCCACTCCAAACAACTCCTCGCAAATCCCCCTATACCATCCCAAGGCAAACCCCAAGCTAGCAAGTAGCGACATAGCGGGCCCAATTAGCTGGAGAAGCAAAGAGGCAGATGAAAAATCCAAATCCTAAAAAGATGTTGTATACACTAGACATTCCCGAAAAAATGTACATCCACCAACATTTTTCGTCCTGTCAAAATGTCGATAGTATCATAGGCCATGATGTCATCGTATAATCTCTCCTTCCACCCAATATCAAAAATGCAAACACAGCCAACTGATGCAACTTCAGGCAATATTGTATTGAGGCAAGAGTATATCTCAAATCTGTATCGTAGTTAAAGGATCGCTGTTGTGTAAGTCATCCACCGATCCATTTTCTCGTAAACTCGGCTCAGATTTCTGGAGACTTTGTCACCTACTATCTGGCTTCTCTCAGTTTATCAGTATGTTGTACCAAAAGGAGAAGCTGCAGCAGCCATCTGTGCTCTATCCTGGAGATAGCGTGGGATTTCCTTCTCGTGGAAGTCCTCGAGTCTTGCAAGAGCGTTCACAAGCAATGGTTTTGTCGCTTCAGCGATGCTCATCTTGCTCATCTCCTCGACTGTGATTTGTTTTGGAAAGAAATTCTGGGCTGCCTTCTTTGGTGGGCCGATTGGTCCATGTGGATTTGCCCGATTTGCCGCTATTTGTTCCTCGCGCTCCTTTTTTTTCTGCTCATATGGCTTCAAATTTTCGTAAAATCCCTCATAGAACCATTCTTGGTGGGCTTTGGCACGAGCAGCGCGCTTTTCTTCTTCTTCTAAAATCTTCTGTTCTGCCTCTTGATCTGTGAATTTCATGGTGGATTTGAAACCTGAATGGATTGGCTCTCTTAACAGTGACGAGCTGTATTCTCCTGACATGGCTTGTGGAAAGCCCCATGGAAAGTACTTTTCAGTCTCAGCGGGAGAAATTGTGTTGATAATCTCAGATTGACATACTTGAAGATGACTACCACTGGATTGATCATATGGCGAAGCCCAAGGAGATTCGGCATTTGTGGCTGCAAAGAAGCCATAACTGGCCGCCGGTGGTTGGTTGTAACCAGCATCCAACTGAGAATGCATTGGAGCATAATTATTACTTGCTGTAGGCCATTGCCGCTGTCCAGGAGGTCCTGCCGTGAGGGGTTGAGGATATCCAGGAGGTCGACTCAATGGTTGTGCTGGCTGAGTTGAAGCTAGATTTGAACCACCGAAGAGAGGATTGGCTTGAGTGTTGGAAGATATTGTAAGGCCTGGTGGAGGAAACTGGAAGTCACGGTCTAATTCACCACGTCCAGAACGATTGCGAGATGAAGTTGCTTGGGCGTTGCGAGTCATCACCTCATAATGGGTCAATCCTTCGGCATTTGTCAACGGCTTTTCTGTGTTCGCTCCTTTGGCAACTGCAAATTCGGACAGGCGACTCAGTGCTGCACTTTGTGCAGGATTGTGGAACTTTGCAAGTCGCTGCAAAGTTTGCATCTTCTCCAAGCCCTGCGAAGGAAATCTGCCCTGCTTAACCTCTCCCATCATTTCCTGAACAGTGAGCTGCATCTTATAGTTATCGATATCGAATCCTTCTAGGGGTTGTGTTGCTCGCGATTCAAGAAGGGTCTGTAGAAGTGTCTCAGGAAAAGTCGTGTTTGGGTTTGGTGGGCTGGAGCCATAGTAGCTTGCCTTTGCGTCGTTTTCCTTCAACCATGCAGCTTGCTCTGGGGAGAGCGTTGATCCTGTCGAGGATAAGGGGGTGGATCTGCCATGGCTACCTTGACTTCGAAGCTGTTGAGCATACTGCATTGAATTAGACATACTGAGGGGCGGTACGGGACCACGGGGTGTAAAGAGATCGCCAAATCCAAATTGATTGTTCTCAATCAAGGCCATCAAAGGACGTCTGTTTGCGCCTTCACGTTGAATTCGATTTGGGGCAGTAAACTGAGGAGCAGCTTTGGGATCAACTACGGAGCCGACAGTGGTATATGTTAGAGCTTGGGGTTTGATTGCAACCGGCTCTGGCGACTTGTCTGGGGATGATATAGAAGGCATATCTGGATCCCAATCAACCGAATCGAAGGCATCCTGACCGAGCTTTGTAGCGTAATTGGGTGCCATCTCTTGGTGGAGCCTTGCAAGAGCTGCTTCCGTTCGGCCTTTGACGGATTCAGTGTCGGAATGGTTGTCTTTAATTGGGTCGAGAATCCCAGTTGTGATTTCTAGCTTAGGCTCGTCGTCGAAAGCGAGAGGGTCTGCTATTTCCGACAAAAGGATGTTTGCGTCCGAGTTTGCTCTTTTCACTGTATCTGCGTTGACAAGGAAGAAGTCTTCTGGATCAAGACCTGTTTCTGTAGGCTGGTTACTAAAATACGTCTGGCTTGCTGGGAAAATGTGTGACACCGGCAGAGCTTTTGGCTGTAAGTGAGGCGAGTAGAATGGTGCTCTTGGCGCGCTTGAATTGCCCCAATGTGGATTAAATGCTTCTTCTCCGCCGAAGTGTCGAAGACCTAGTCTTGGAGGTCCGGGAAAGAAGAGGTCGTTTGGAGGTGTGGGCCGAGGGAAAATATCTCGACCACGGAAGCTGCTTGGCTTTGCTTTTGATCTATCTGGCCGTTTTGGAGTGTTGGGACTGTGTTGTTGATGTTTATATTTGTAGGTTGTTAAATGGCCGGCTCTGGTATTTCGACAGGTGGAGGAGGACCTCGTGGACGGGGCCGAAGAGTCTTCTCTGGCCTTGTCGCGATCTTCCTTCACCCTTGAGCCTTGATCTGATCCGTAGACGGTAGGATTCTCGATGGAGCTGTCTCTATCGCTGCCGTAGTGGGTGAAAGGGGAATTCCGTGCTCCAGAGGATGGAGTAGTTGATGGCAGGGCGTCGTGAGAAAAGTCCGGCTGGGAGGGCTGGGAAGGTGAATGCCCGAAAGCAGAAGGAGCAGACGCGCCAGCTTCGGCAGTCGCGTTCATGCCCGCCTCCATTTCCAAAGTATCCTTACTTTTGCCGCCTTGGTCCTTTGTACCCCTTTTGGCCTTCTTGAATTTCACCGTTGCCACAGATCCCATGGATTCTGCCTGTCTCATTGTATTGGGGCTTATATCATTTCCGACATCAGATCCGCTTCCTAGGCCTCGAGTCGCCTGCGCAAATGTGATAGGAGGCTCCGACTTATTAGCTGTTGAGGGGTCATAGAACGGTTTGGACGACATGGACGAGATCGATCTTTGAATGGCGAGAGAGACGTCGATCTCGTCTTGGAGAGACTTGTTGGTCGTGAAAGATCGGCTTCTGGGTGAGGCGGGAAGAGATATCTCTGGTGATGCAGCAGCTATGGTCCGAATGTGTTGGTGTGGTGGAAGCTCTTTGCTTGTAAAGGATTTGATGCGGGAGGAGCGCCCTGGATTCTTTCGCCCTGACATCTTGTCAGCATTCGAAGATGAGAAGTACATAGCATTGTTGAGGTTGTCGAGGAGTGGAGGAAATAGCTGAGATCGGGATTCTCTTCCGGGTCTGATTGCCAAGTGCAAAGGGCCGCTCCCGATCGGACAATATGATAAGATGGTGCGATGGTGAATAGAGACGAAGGTGAACTTACAAAAGCAAACTTTCTTTTTCTTTTCTCACGGTATGCTATCCAATTTTCCAAGGGCTCCGTATTTTACGTGTGGTAATACTCGTAAGTGAAGATAAAAGCTTAGATTGTTTCCTTTTTGGATGATTTGGTGGCCAATTCAAGATAATAACTTAATAATATATATTTCAAGCATGTGTCCTTGTGAACAAGAGGTCACGTACGCTATAATAACTGCCTATATTCCGAATGTTGATGTGGTTGTTTCGAGTATGTCGACAGGTTGTCTCAGGTGATTCACTTCAGGATATAGATTCACAAATCACTTGGACCAAAATCCCCCGTACTGAGTGAAAGTGAGCAGATAAATTATCGTTCCTTTGTTAGTGTAACTGCGACTCCCCACTCAGTCTTGAAGTCTTTGTTATTGGCCATGCTTATTTCATATATTCGTGTCTTAGATCAGGATGTTAGACTAATCACCTGAAGGCTTTGCAGTGACTTGTCATAATTTGTATGAAGCGGGCTTACAAGTATCATATCATGGAATTTCATTATATCAAAAAACAACTACCTAACCTTTGTCTGTTTGTCTGTCCTCTCTCTCACACGAATGCGCATCCACCGGGAATAGAACAGAACATTGTCAATCCACCCAGCCTTGTAGGTCTATCTATCTATCTACATGCTTTTAACCACGAATGCGTAATATCTACCTACCTAGCTCTCTGCATACGAACGAACGAAGTGTACACCTCATCCTCGTCGTTGGTGTCGATAATACTCCCACTAGAATAGATGAATAGATGAATAGATGAATGAATGAATAGATGCTTGTTTTACCCCTCTCCTTCCATGTCATGTCATGTCAGTCATGTCATGTTAGGTTAGATGATGAAAGCTTCCCCTCCTTTATACTTTTTTTTTTCCTTTTTCCTTTTTCCTTTTTCTATTATATATTATATATATATTACAACGCCCTCTATGTGTGTATATATATACAGGTAGGAAAGACTTCCTATTTCCTTCTCCCCCTCCACCCCACCCCCTTTTTTTTTTAGAGCGAGTGGGTGAGCGAGCGATGGAAATGTATATATGTATATCATGTTCTTTGGCCGTCCGGAGGAGGTATAAGTATTATATGACTCCTTCTTTAGGTCTAAGAGTACTATTAGGTCTGGCAGTAGTAAAACAAGAGTCTTATATAATAATACATATCTATAGTCATGTGACCAGTCTTATGTAAGGGTTCGCTTATACGCGAACTCCTCTGTATATATATCTACGATCGCATGATTCTTTTATAGGAATTCAAGCGTTTATTCAGATACCTTATTACGCTTACAATTACAATCTCCTCCCCAAGAGAAATCGATATTTGCGCACTTTATTCCGTGACATATAAATATTAAAATATTATAAGTTACTGTGTTAAGTTAAGCACGCTCCTATCTAAAGGAGATATATATTGCTTATATAGAACGTTCTTGCTCGTAGCCCCCTAGCTCGCTAAGCAAGCAAGCGATTACCTGCTACGGGCATAAAAAAGGTCAAAAGGCTGGCGGGCAGCCGGCGCTAGAAGGGGCGGCCCCGCTGACAAAGAATGAAACATGACAAAGGATGAAGCCGACAAAAAGAACTAAGGCGGGGTATTCGGATAAAAGGAATAAGAAAGGAAAACGTTTACTTAAGAAGAAGCAATAGAAAAGGGAAAGAGGGTAGCGATTAGCCTGGTTACTAAACCGAGCCCTTACTAGAAGCATATGCTGAGCACCGGCGCCTACCCTACGTGACGCATAAGAATACTAAGTAGCACTTTGTAAGAACAGTTCTGACATTACCTTAGGCACTTAGGCTATAATCAGAGAGAAGTCTAGAGCTTAGAATAAATATACTTCTGCTCTAAGGTCATGTTATATTTTCTTATATATAGCCTAAGATCCCTATCTAATGCGTATACTATTCTATAGTTGTTATATAACGTGGTTTATTACTAAGTCGCCTACTTTTCCTTACATTCTACCCTACCAACTTTAACACGCGTTTTCTTAACCACCACAAATGGAAATTTAAACCGAAGAAGCTCGAATTATTTTAGCTATTAAGGCTATTCGT
>QYAM01000193.1:0-21009 GCA_003988965.1 Neobulgaria alba
GTTTATATACTTAGATAAGAGCTTTATACTTAACTTAAGATAATAATATATACTTATTATTATAATATCACTTATTAAATAATTATTAAATAAAGACTATAGTATATTAACCTTTGCCTAAGAGACTTATACTTAAGAAGCCTAAGTATCTAAACCTAACCCTTTAAATAAACTAACCTTATAGCTATTATATTATTATAATAATAATAGTTAAGATAATTATTATATATAACCTTAGAACTTTAAGAGTCTAAAGGCCTTAGGAGCCTAAAGGGCTTTAAAGGACTTTAGATATAAAGACTCTATATAAGTAAGAATGTTTATATACTTAGATAAAAGCTTTATACTTAACTTAAATAGTAATTTATACTTATTACTTATAATAAAACTTAAGACCTTATTACTATATACTTAAGCATATCGACCCTTTCTTAAGAAGACTCCTACTTTAAGAAAATATATTCCTTTTACTTAAACCCTTTAATAAACTAATTATTAAAAGCTATTCTAAGAATACCTTTAGTAAAAGGACTAACTATTATATACTTATTCTTAATACACTTTTAATACACTTTCGACACGCTGTTTACCTTGCCACTTTCCTTACCCCGCCTTCCTTACTTACTCTACTTACTCTACTTGCTTTTATTTACCTTATTTAGTCTTCTTTACTTACTTTTTTTTACTTACTCGTCGCTAATACTCGTTCTTAATAGGTTCTTAATATACTTTTAACACACTTACTTTACTTACTTTACTTACTCTACCACCTTACTTAAATCTTCTCTTTATTTAAAAACCAAATCCTTATTATAAAACTATGTTTTTTAGGAAATATAATACTAAGAACAGCACGGGCCCGGCCGGAATAACGTTCCTCCTTCTAAGCGAAAATATACTCCTCGCCTCGCTTAAATGACGTCGTCCGAACACACGAACACGAATATGGAAAAAGAAAAAGAAAAAGGGAAAGGATGTTCATCTCATCTCATCTCATCTTATGCTTACAAGACACCATTCCACGGCCGAACACATCAAATCAAATCAAATCAAATCATATTAAATCATCCTCAAAAGCCAGCCAGCCAACCAACCAGCCAGTTATTTATTTATTCATTTATCCATTCATTTATTTATTCATATATTTATTTTCTCTTGCTATTCTTCTCTCTCTCTCGCTCACTCTCTCTCTCTCGGTCTCTCTCGAAAATTTTATAAAAAACAACGACGTTAGAAGCATACAATACAAAGGGTTTGAATATTTCGAAAGAAAAAAAAAAAAAAAAACACTAGACGCATGGATGGATGGAATGGATGGATGGAAACTCTTTCCCCCTTTTCCCCCCTTCTTCTTTCCCCTCCTGTGTATACACCACACCCACACCAATCTACCAACCGATCCTCTCCTCTCCTCTCCTCCCCGCACCATCATCGCAGGTTCATCAGAAACATGTTAAAGAAAACAGAACCCGTACATATAAATTTCAAACCACAAGATTTAGAAAAAAGAAGAATGAAAAGAAAAAGAAAAAGAAAAGAAAAAAAAGGGGGGACGACACGACAGCAGACAGAGAATAGACAGACAGACAGACAAGACGACAAAGAGCGAATTCCAATGTAGCTGCGGGACGGAAAAGATGGGATCATTTCGTGGGGAAAGGCGATGATCCGTTCGTTTCGTTTCGTTTCGTTTCGTTCGTTCGGTGGCTTTTCCGTCTGGTCTGGTCTGGCTTGGGCTGGGCTGGCCTGCAGAGTTTTGGGGTGTCCGGTCGATGATGGAGAGTTCCGTCGTGGAGGCGGCGAAGGTGATGTCAGTGGTAGGCCGTGGTGTGATGAGGGTGGTGCGGTGTGTGTGCGTGTGTGTGTGTGTGTGCGGCGATGTGGATGCCATGCGATGCGATGCGATGGAATGGAATGGTGGAGGAGGAGAAGGGAAATTCCCATCGGAAGAAGGCAAAACCAAAACACAAAACGAAAACGGGAAAACAGGAGGCGAATGAATGAATGAATGAATGAAGGAATGAACGCGTCGCCTGGCGGGAAACCGAAAAACTTTCAGCAAACGGTCGTGGTGGCGGTGATGCAGGCCGTGCCGATGTCTCGTGGGCGTCATGAGCGGGGGAGCCAGAGGAGCAGAGAAATCAAGTAGTAGTCCTAGGCCGGGAATCCATGGCACGCTTCCGTCGACCACTGCTTCCGACACTAGCTAAGGAATGGCGGAGCGGCATAGACGCCACGACAATCTGCTTCCCGTGCCGGGCAAGGAACGCCACTCTGTAGGCCGCGCGAGTCGACACCGACGCAATGGGTTGGGCTAGATCATGGTGGAGGCTGCGGGGATGTAGGGGGATGCGTATTCAACCGCTTCGATGTGGGGGGGTGCGTATCCGACCGCTGCAATGTATGGCGATGGGTATTCAGCCGCTGCGATGTATGGGGATCCAGATCCAGCTGCTGGGATGTCGGGGGATGCGTATTCAACCGCTGCGATGAGGGGGGATGCGTATGCAGCCGCTGCGAGCTGGGGGGGTGCATATCCAGCCGCTGAGATCGGTGGACCTGCGTATCCAGCCGCTTCCATGTTTTCAGCCGCTGAGATCGCTGGGGATGCGTATCCGCCCGCGTCTAGAGAGTCTCCGCAATCCGTTGCTTGGGTAGTTGTTGGGTTCAATGGTTCGCCGTGAAGAATGACCTCAAATTCAACTGAAGTAACGTGCTTCTTTTTGCGACGCCTAACTTCGGAAGGCCTTCGAGGTTGGTAGATGTAATTTGGGTATTTTCGATGATGTTCTGCCTTGAGTTTTTCAGCCACCTTTTTCCAATGCTGTTTGACTTCATTCGTCTCGGAGTGCCACATCGTAGAGATGACTGAAGCTATAAATTGTTAGTATGATCGAGAGGTGAAGGTTCAAATAGCTTACAAATTTGGCTGTTGTTATATGAAGGATGTGTAGCGGTTATTAAACGATGGTGATGCTGTCGATACAAGATCCAAGAATTAGGGGGTCTTGGTATTTTGAAATTATTTGACGCGCGTATAACATCATTGTTGGTTGGTGGGAGTGGAGATGTTTGAGGGGGTACCCAGGTGAGAGGAGGTCCAGACGAAGCAGCAAGTACACTAGCTAACGCTAAATGTCCTGGAAATGCTTCACCGAAACGGAATCTTGTTGGATTCATCGCGGTATTCGTCAAGATGGGATGATGGCCGGGGAGTCGTGTAAGATTAAATGGGCTGAAATATCCGTCAGGGACCAGGAAAAAACGACAATTTTGTGCATCTTGAACGAAGATCGCGTCAAGATTAGTTGTAGCCCTGTTAAAATCCAGTCAGCCTACGCCATTACGTTGTTTGCATTTGCCTTACTCGTAAATATCAAGCAGAATATCAAGCTCTTGTTCTGTAAAACTTTGGAAATGCTCGTAGCTGAGGACAATTTGATATGGGTTGTCAGGATCTAATTGTTCTTCTAATGCTGCCCAGTCGGAGCGCATTCGACTGCTGAGGTTGTCGGGATAATCGTTTGGAGCGTAAGCCTGGCCCATAGGCATATTGGGCTGACTGAAACCAAGATGATTTTGGTTGATTTGGCCAAAATGAGGTGTATTGAAGTGGCCGAACCTGTGGCGAAGCTGACTCAAACTCTGATTGACTTGGGCGAAAGACTGATTGATCTGACTGATGGATTGATTGAACTGGTTAATGTTATGGAAAGGATTGTTGACTTGGTTGGAAGCTTGAGCGGCCATGGCTGCGAGATTGAATTTAGAGGGGCAGGACGCGTTCTCCAGATCTTTGATCTCAACTAATGCGACAGTATCGAGATAGAGCTTTGTTCTCAGAGGCGACGCAGAGGTTGTGCTGGTGGTCGTCGATATCGGTGGTGTGTTCGAAGATGAGGAAAAGAAGAGATATTTGCACGCGTGCCACCAAAGGTGAAGCTCAAAAGCGAAAAATATTTCAGGTTACCTGTTACCTGTTGAAGTTGTAACTCGCTCATTGGCTTGATTTTCCCGAGCTAATATTGATCTGCATCCTTAGTTTGAAACCCTAGAGGATGTGAAAACGTTGTCTTGCCGGTGCTAAATAGAGATTCCGTAGACGCAGCACTGTGATGGAGGAACTTGAGATCGCTTAGCTGGAAGTTATGCGGCTCTTAGGTAGCTATTTCGAATAGAGTGTGAGGACTTCTGGACACAACATATAACACTCAACTCTGATCTTGTGGAGTAGTGTGAGGAATTCAAGCCAATGGTATCTGGATTCGCTCGAATTTTGAGCTCCGGGCTACCCATTTCATATCACGTGACCGAATTCATAGCCACCAAACAGAGGCGGGGGAAGCTAATACTCGAAGCCGCTAAAAACAAGATAAGGTTCGGGCTTCAAAGCTGATTTGTCGAGATGAGGTGGGTGATTGGGTTAAGCATAGATACGCAAACTACGGACCCTCGACTCCTCTAAGCTCTCTCAGATCTTGGAAGAACCCCGCTTCTATTGGAGAAATATAGACACGCGATCTGCGAGCCAAATGTTGCATGCGGAAAGAAATTAATCAAGATTTTCCCGAGTGCCACATCCCACGGGTTAAGACCTACCACGGGATAGTGTTCATTGGGCCAGAGTTACCAATCCTATTGTGATGTCTGGTGATTTTGGTCGATCGAGCGATATATGTTCTAGACAAAGCAAACAACAAAGACACCATCTTGTTATGGTCACACACCTTAGATCGAACACGGCTGATCATATTTGGTAGCCCCGTATTGTTGGGTGCAGGCCGGCTCGGTAACTTCCATCAAAGAGTTGCTCGCGTTGGTGATGTTGGTGGCGTTGCAAACGATTCAGTTCTCGCCCCCTATAACCACAAGGCTTATGACGCAGTAGAGATTTTATCATTACTAATTCGAGGTTAAGTTACTTCGGGAAGTTCTTTTTGGAAGTTAATCCCAGGTAGAACTAACATTTACTACCCCAAAGGGATGTTATGGTCACTGCGCTAGCTTATTTAATAAGATTGATAAACATAAAAGGTGATTAAATAGGAAATGAACTATTTAACAGCTATTCTCATGCCGAGGGATCTCCAAACCCCATCACTCTCTTCCTTCAAATCATCTAAATCATTTCTTCCAACCACAACCATAACCACCCGAATACGGCATAATGGAATGCATGAATAACGCCATATTCGTGGATACTCTACCAGCCGCTGCCATCACGCGAACCGAGACAACTTCACCCACGGAAACAATGGTTCCTGAATCCGGGATTGATTATGCTGCCAGCAGCAGCGACAACACCATCTCAGAGAGGTTGTTATCGTTGTTTCCTGAGTATGGGGTGAATTATGATTATGGGGCAAATTTTACCAGAAACAGCAGTAGGAACAGCAGCAGCAGCAACACCATTTCTCAAGAGATGTCACCAGAGGTCCCAGAAATTCCTCCTGAGACTGGGATGGATTTCACAAGAAATACCACCAACAACAACATGATCCCAGAGGTCCCAGGAACTTTCTCTATGGTAGATCCCGGTAGCAGCAACTGCATCAACAACAAGTTCCCAGAGGTTCCATTACCTCCTCTTGAGACTGGCATGGATTTCACTAGAACTACCACCAACAATCATAACCTCATTCCAGAGATCCGAGAAATTCTCTCTAGACATGGGATAGATCTCACTAGGACTGCCACCAACAACAACATGATCCCGGAGATCCCAGAAATTCTCTCTAGAAATGGGATAGATCTTAGCAGGAGCATCAGGAGGAATAACAGCAACAACAACAACAACAACAACAACAACAACACTACCTACCAAGATGTAGCATCCAATCCTCCTGAGACTGGAATGGATTTCGAGAGCACACCTACCAACAACAACGGACTCACCCCAGAGATCCCAGAAATTGTCGCTAGAAATGGCATAGATCTCAGCAGCAGCAGCAGCAACAACAACATCAACAACCTCTTCCCAGGGGCTCCAGAAATGCCTCCTGAAAATAAAATGGATTTGGGTAGCACCAGCACGAACAACAACAACCTCTTCCCAGAGATGCCGCCAGTTTCTCCCCAAAATGGGAAGGACTTTGCGAGCAGCATCTCACAGAAGCTCTCACGGGAAGCACCTGGGGATGAAATGGATTTTGCTAGCACCAGCACCAGCACCAACAACAACAAACTCTACCCTGAGATGCCGCCAGTTTCTCCCCAGCATGGGATGGACTACACCCCACAGAATTTCTCACAGCCTGAGGGAGCAGGTGAAGATATAATGGACGGTATTAACACCACCAACGACGGCAACTTCACCCCAGCGGTCCCGCCATTCCCCTCCCAAGATGATGATATGGATTTTGCAAGGGCGGTCGATCTGTATTATAATCAAATGCTCGTCCATGGAGAGCCCGCAGAACGGGAATCACGGAATGATATCGCCTATAACCGGGCTCCCTATGGAGGAGCATTTGATTATGACGGAATGGATGTCACTATGAACGACAGCGACGAGAATATCTACCAAGGAATGCCACCAAATATTCCTGAACCTGGGATGCATTTGAGGACTCCGACCACCACCACCGCCGCCGCTGCCACCACCGCCGCCACCAACAATAATAATAATAATACCTCCCAGGAAGTGCGGCGACCTCTTCGTGAAATCCGGCCAAGTATCCGTGAGAGTCCGCGACAAGTTCGTAACATCCCGCCGCCATTTAATGGTCATGGGATCCTGATTCCTAGCAGGGCCCCTACATTTATTCCTGGCGTCCCTCCAGATCTTATCCCCCCAAATATTCTTAACAACCGAATGCCTCGATATGCTCCTGGTGGCCCTCCAAATATTGCTGGCCCAAACATTCCTGGTCCAAATAGTGCTGGCATCCCCCCAAATCCTAACATCCGGCCGAATACTAACATGCCGCCGCCACATAGTCGTGGAATGCCTCCAAATACTCCGGGTGTCCCTCCAAACATTGCTGGCCCAAATATTCCTGGTCCAAATGGTCCAAATATTCCTGGTCCAAATGGTCCAAATATTCCTGGCCCAAATAACCCTGGCGCCCCCCCAAATCCTAACATCCCACCACATGGTCGTGGACTACCTATTCGTGGAATCCCTCCGAATACTCCTGGTGTCCCTCCGAATACTCCCAATTACCCTCCAAATACTCCTGGAATCCCGCCAAATACTCCTGGTGTCCCTCCGAATACTCCTGGTATGCCTCCGAATATTCCTAATTACCCACCAAATATTGCGGAGATACCGCGACATCTTCGTGGAATCCATAATCCTGATATGCCGCCGCATCTTCATGGAATCCCTGTTCCTGGCATCCCGCCAGATGTTCCTCACCCGCCAGACTCTCCTGAAGTGCCAAATGCTCCTGTAATTCCACGAAGTGGACAAATTCATCCCAGTTCTAGGAGTACTCCGACCACCACCACCACCAACACCAACAACTATCAACAAATGCAACCAGGTATTCCTGAAATGGCAAATGTTCCTATCCCGCCACAGACTCGTGAATTCCCACGAAATATTCGTAGGCCTAGGATGAATTCGACTGCCAACTCAAGCAGCAGCACCACCACCACCACCAACAACAACAACCATCAGCAAATCCCTCCAGATACTCGTGAGATGCCACGAAGTACTCCTGGCGCTTGGGATGGTAGAACTGGGATGAATTCTACCATCCCAAGCGCCAGCACCACCACCAACAACAACAGCAACTATCAAATCCCTCCCAATACTCGTGGCATCCAGCCAAATGTCGCTGACCAGCGGCTGAATATTCGCAATTACCCCCCGAATATTCCCGATTACCCCCCCAGTCCTAACTACCCCCCAGATGTGCCCGACATGTGGTCAAGTGCTCCGGGGATGCTGCCGAATGCTCCTGAACCTGGGATGAATTGGACCCCCACCGACAGCAACAGCTATAATCAACAAATCCGACAGGATTTACTGGAAATGTGGCCAGAAGTTGCAATGCCGCCACACATGCAGCCACACAGGGAGGCATTCCCAGGAAATATTCCCCAAGCTGGGATGGATATGACAGCCAACCCTACCGCCACCACCGCCGACGGCAGCGCTTCCCCGCTTCGACCATATTATATAAGAGACCCCAGACCCAAGACGGAATCGGCCGCCCCGGCCACCGCCGCCAAGAACAAGAAGAACAGCAAGAGCAAAGCTTCCCCAGCCAGATCCTCGCGATCGCGAGCAGCGAGGCGACAACCTGAACCTGAACCTGAACCTGAACCTGAACCTGAAAATAGAAAGAGTAGATACACCCTGAGATGCGTGAGAAGGCCTCGGAAGCCGAGATGAAGTGTGCTAGCATGTGTGATCGTCATAATAATACCTTCTTTTTGAACACGCACAGATATCCGTCACTTGAGAGCGCGAGCGCGCAGAACATCTGAATATGCCTTCTATGAATGAAAATGCCACCGGTTCCCTGTGAAAAATGGAAATTGAGATTGGATTTGCATAGACAACAGAGCAACAGTCTCGGACGCCGTCACCTCTGCCTCAGTTCATCTTTGCACCTTTTTGCCTTCTGCCAGCTCTGCCCACCCTTCGGCACCACTTGAACGCCTCGAAAGCCCGAGCAGACGTTCACCTTTGCAACGGCCAGGTTCTTCGAGCTTCGATCTGAATCCCGCTCCCGACTTGGGAATTCTTTCCTCGACCTCCTCACGCGCCCCCACCCCACAACACTTCTTCCCAATTCTCCCACCTCTTCTTCCACCTCTTTTTTCTTCGATTACTTCCATCCGACTTTCTTCCCAATTTCCTCCACACTTTGTTTCCTCGACCTCGATTCCCCAACAATTTTTTTCAATTTCATCTTCCGCTCGCGGACTTTTTTTTTAAAACCGCCCGCTGCCGCTGTTCCATACCGCGCGCACTCAGGGTAGATTCATCTCGCAGCGTTTTTAGGTATTTAAGCCTTCGTTTTTCCCCATCTTCGATTCCTGGATCTGCATCCTGCCCCACCTTCTAACAGCAGGTCACAGCCTGCAACCCCAAATACCAACCTGCACGCCCAAACACCCAGTAAGTTACCTCCCATCCCTTCGATCTATCGATTTACCTACCTATCTGTTCATCCATCTTCCCGTCTGTTCATCTGTTCGTCTGTTTGTCTATCTGCACACATCCATCTACCCATCCAGACGCGATCTATCCATCTTCCCATCTTCCCATCTTCCCATCTTCCCATCTTCCCATCTTTCTATCCATCCATCCACGCGCGTGCGCGCAACCAGATCTACATCGCTAACCATCAATCTCTAGATTCACGTATCTCCAGTCGTTCAAATGGAGCAACCTACCTCATCAGAAGGAGGTGTCCCACCTGCGTATTTGAAAAATACATTCAACGTCGACAATGCACCAGAAGCATCCCAATTTGAGCAGATTGACATCCGATCTCAAACGGTTGAAGTTGATGCCGATGTTCCTTTCGAGAATGTCATAATTTCCCCCAATAAAATTAGTAAGTCTACTTAACTTTAACGCTGAGGAACTCTGCTAAAATCTAAGCAGATATTATGCCGACGACTAAGGATGATGTTGAGAAGGCCAAGAAGCACTCAGAAGAGAAAGAACGTAAGTCTGCTCACATCCAACCAAGGAGCTCTGCTTAAATATAATTAGAAGATATCACGATGAATGAGGGGGATGATGAAGAGAAAGATGGTGGGTCAGCAAGTAAGTTGACAGACAGCTCGCGAAGCCGGGAAAGTGAAGTCATTATCCACGAGCACTATCATCACCACTTGCTGCACCAACCATATATGAATGTACCTCCTCGACTTCCTGAATTGGTCGGGCTCGCCACGGTCACCTTCCCAACCTTGCCCGGACATATGGCCAACGCGACCTCTTCAGCTGCAGGGAACGGACCCGGCACCAATGGCACCCCTCCGGTTTTCCTACCCACCCTCCTCAATGATGGCTTCTTCATCGGACCAGATAACGCTGGCCACATCCGGGGCGGGGCGTTCAGCAGTGGACCATTCGAAGAACTTCCCCCATTGCGCGCGCGGCCAAAGGCAAACCCAAGAGCAGCCAGAGAGAACAATGGGCCAGGACTTGGTGCTCCTCTAGACCGTCCTCCCCCTTCTAGAAGCGGTCCCGCGGTGAGCACGCCCCCAAAGGCAAACCCAAGTGCCGCCAGAGAGAACAATGAACCAGGACCTGGCGCCCCTTCCCACGCTCGTCCCTCGGATACGAATGCTCTCCCATCGGCAGCCAGGGCCGGAGATGACGGTGCCATGGAGGACGTCCGCTACTACTCCTTCCCTTCCTTCAGGCCTCTTCCACCGTATCCATCAGCGCCGCTCTACGAACCGCGCCCTTTCCGAACCCCATTTGGTCTCCGGCCTCCACCCGGATTCGAGGGATATCCGGTGTCAGTAGCTCCCGTACTACCCTTCCGACACCCATCTGGTCTCCGGCCTCCACCCGGATTCGAGGGACGTCCGGTGTTGGCAACCAATCCATCCAGCAGCCGTGATCCAGACCAGCCCGGCGCGCTGCTCACCAACCAACACGCATCCTTTCCCCATCCCCGCGACCGTGCCGATCCCGCCTTTGGGCGCACAACCTTGGTCGTCCACTCGCCCGAAGGTCTCGCTGCTCTAAATCAGCCCAACCCTCTTCGTCGTCCACGGGGTCCCTGCCGGTGTCTTCGGCCTCGCATCTTCAACACGTCAGAAGACGCTGTCGCAAATGACGGTATACATCTCAGAGTCAACGCCTTATTTGAACGACTTAACCACCAACAGGGCATTAACAAAGAGGACATCGACGACATGCTTTACGAGGCCCGGCTCGAGTTGGCCGACTGGAAATATGTGCCCCAAACCACCTGCTGTCCCCCCCCCCTGGCTGGCGACATTGAGCAAGTGCCCAATGCCACCGCCCCTCGCGGCACCGACGTGGAAATGCCAGACATTGCCGGGCCCTCCACCCAGCCCACATCCCCTCCTCTCCACAGTGCAGAAGTAATTGCTAACATTTTAGCGGACCGCGCAACTTTCAGAGCCCCGTTCAACCGCAGCGCTGCTCCCACACCTTCCCCATCCAATGCCATGATGGTCCCTCGGGGCCGAAACAAGAAACATCGTCAAGGACCACCACACAAACCATTCTCGCGCGAAGATCTCGATATGCTGGCAAGAGATGAAGAGGAACGAACCAGAAGAAGCGACCCAAATAACCACGTCACGGCCCGAAACCTGGGTTACATGGAGTGGCGCGCAAGAGGCCCACCTAGAGATGGAATCCGTGAGGCGGCGAAATACAGGTACACCAGCTGGGAACCGAGTCCTCCGAGTGACATGTCTGTCAGCGACCTCGATTCAATCGGCATGGATGAAGAACGAGGAGGAATTTCTCAAGATCCCTCCGTACCAACTTTTGACGAAGAAAAACTGGTAGAGTTGGTGGACGAGACAATCAAAGGCAAAGAATGATCACCCCCCGATCTCAACGACTGCCTCTTCAGCAATCCCAGCAGTACCTTCTCCAACGCCGTTTTCGCCACGCTATTGTCAAGAATGAAAGGAGAGATTATCATAGGTAGACAGAAGATCAAATATGTTTCCTTTGTATTTTTCCTTTTTCCCTTTGTTATGTTAGATGTCTGCATGGTTATGGAGGATGGATGCCTTGATGCTTGTGGTGGAGGATGTCTGGATGCTTATGCCGCCGGGGAGGGAAAAGTTTTTGCGATGGTGGATGGTGCTATGACGTACTGCGACGAAATCAAGCCTCGGATGTGTTTACGTGGAGAGAGAAAAGTTTGGCGATGGGAGATGAGATGATGGATGGATGAATGTTCCCTTGTTCTTTCCTAAACCAAAAGTTACCAGAAAACTTGTCTTAATATCAATATAATTAATGTTGAAACCTAAATCTTTTTCCTTCGCTCGCTTGTGATGTTCGTATGTGATTATAGAAAATAAAAAAAAATAAAAAAAATATTAATAGGTAAGTGCGTGCGGGCGTTTGAAATGAAAGCGTAGAAGAGTTAGTAGGTGTGTAGGTAAGTAGGTATATGGGTGAGTAGGTAGGCAAGTGAGTAAGTAAGTATTAAGTAAGTATAAGTAAGTAATAAGAAAGTTAACGTTTTAAAAGAACTTCCTACGACGTCGAATATAAGCGAACGACTAGGGATATAGGCGAACGAGGATATAGGCGAGCGAAGACGTTAAAAACCCCTTAGTATAAGCAAGTAAGAAGGCTATTAAAAAGCCGGCGGCTGTTAATAAATACGATCGTAAGTAAGAAAAAGTAAATAAATAAGTTAATAAGGGTAGTAGAGTGTAGTAGAGTGTAGTAAAGTACCTTTTATACTTATTTACTTATTATTAATAGCTTAAAACTCGTTATTATTACTAATTATTCTACTTAGTGTTTTACTTTATTAACTACTTTACTTTACTTACTCCGCCACTTTCCTTACCTACCCCGCCTTCCGCTTACTCTACTTACTTATATCTACTTTATTTACTTTTTTTTACTTACTTTTTTTTTACTTACTTATTACTAATACTTGTTTTTAACACGCTTTCGCTTACTTACCTTACCTTGCCTTTATTTACTTTACTTATCTTATTACCTTACTTACCTACCTTACTTACTTACTCTACTTACTCTTCTTACTTATATCTACTTTATTTACTCTTTTTTACTTATTTTTTTTTTACTTACTTATTATTAATACTCGCCGCTAATACTTGTTCTTAATATACTTATTCTTAATATACTTTCGACTTATTTACTTTACCTACTTTACTTACTTTAACACTTTACTTACTTTGCCTTACTTACTCTACTTACTTTACTTATTTATATCTACTTTATCTACTCTTTTTTACTTACTCGTTATTAATACTTATTTTTAATACTTATTATTAATACTTGTCTTTAATACACTTTTAATATATTTACTTTATTTACTTTACTTACTCCGCCACTTTACTTACCTTACCTTTTTTACTTATCTTATTACCTTACTTCTTTATTTACTTCTTTACTTACTTTTTTTTTATTTACTTATTATTAATACTTATTATTAATACTTATCTTTAACACGCTTTCGCTTATTTATCTTACTTTATCTTTATCTACTTTACTTATCCCGCCACCTTACTTACTTTACTAACCTTACTTATCTTACTCTACCTACTTTACTTACTCTTACTTACTTTTATTTAACTTTTTTTTTTTACTTACTTATTATTAACACTTGTCGCTAACACGCCTTTAATATACTTTTAATATACTATTTACCTTATTACCTTACTTACTTTACTACCTTACTTACTTTATTCTCTTACTAACCTTACTTATATTACCTTGCCTACCTTACCCTACTTATCTTACTTCTTTATTTGCTTTTTTTACTTTTTTACTTTTTTTTTTTACTTGTCTTAAACACGCTTTTAATACACTACTAATATATTACCTTATTACTATTTACCTCGCCTATTTTATATAACCTACTTACTCTTATTCTTATTACTTTACTTACTTATTATCGTTTGCTTCGACTTATTACTATATATTACTATTTATTCCGCCTTATTTACTTACGACTACTTAAATTCACTTTACTTAAGGCTTAGTATATCACGACTTATATAATTAAAGGACCTTAGGCTTAACTAATAAGAGCGTCTTCTTAGAAATAGAACCTTAATTAAGTAATAATACTTATAAGCATAAGTTATAGGTTCTTATATATTGCGATTAAGCGATCTATAACTAGGTCGTAGAATTATAAATCGTATAAGGTACTTAGGTATAAGTAATATAAAGGCTTTATATAAATAAGAATGTTTATATACTTAGATAAGAGCTATATACTTAACTTAAGATAGTAATATATACTTATTATTATAATATCACTTATTAAACCATTATTAAATAAAAACTATAATATATCGACCTTTGCTTAAAGAGCTTATACTTAAGAAGTCTAAGTATTTAAACCTAACCTATTAAGTAAACTAACTTTATAACTACTATATTATTATAATAGTATTAGTTAAGATAGCTATTATAATAAGTAACTACTTATAAACTTAAAAAAGGTAAAAAAGTTAAAATATTACTAATTTTCTACTTTTATAATATTTAATAATAAAAATAAAATTAATATTATAAGTTAAATAAAAGTAGCTAGCTTCTTTTATTTTATATTAAAATATACTTTTATTAAATATAATTACTATTATTAATTATTTAAAATAAAAAGGAAGTTATAAGTTATTAAATTATAATCCTTTATTTATTTATTAATATCTTTTATATAGTTTATAACTACCTTTTATTATAATACTTTAGTCCTCTTCTTATTTTACTTAGTTATAAATATTAACTAATAATTATTTATAATAGCTAGCTATAAATAAATAATACTAAATTTTAATAATAGTAAGTATTATAAGTAATATAATAGCTATAAAAATATTATTAATATAAAATATATTAATTATAAATATTATTTAAATCTATTTTAAGACTCCTTTATTTAATAATAAATTTATTTTAAAAAAGCTAGCTTAATAATAAGTACTAAATATATTTTACTAATTAATTAAGTATCCTTTAGCTAAAAACTAAGGATAAGTTATTATTAGTATAGTTATAAATTATATAATAATTTAATTAAGTTTAGCTTAGTCGCTTAATATAGTCTAGTATAGCCTTTTAAAGGCTATTAACACTATAAAACTTAATATAATTAACTAAACTAAGAATATATTATATTAAGCTACGCCCTTCTTATATAAAGTGACCTATGCTCTTAGTTTACTTATTATTACTAGTTTTATACTAATAGTTATATTAAGGTAAAGGAAAAGGGAAAGAAAAGAATAATAATATAAAATAATCTAAAGTATATAAAGTTAATATAATAAAAGATATAAAAGATATTATATAGATTTAAAGGCAGATATTAGCTTAACTACTAAGTAGACTTTAAGAAATAAAAAGAGTAGATTTATAACTTAGAAGTAGGTTAATACTATATTTCTACTTATAATCTTATTAAATAGTTATATTATATATATAATACCTTTAAGAAAAGTTTATTTAAGGTAGTAGTGTGACGGCTGTCCTAACTATTGCTGCTATAGTAACGTGGTAGCTGCGGGGTTAGTTCACCTATAGGGTTTAGGTTAGATACTTAGACTCCTAGAGTATAAGTTTCCTAAGTAAGGGTCGATATACGTAGTGGTTTAATAATTGTTCTTATAAGTGATGTCATAGTAATAAGTGTATATTACTATCTTAAAGTTGAGCACGAAGCTCCTATCTAAGTGCGTAAACATTACTGCTTATATAGAGCCTTCGTGCCGCTGGAGTCTTAAGCCCCTTGGACTCCTAGGAGTCCCTTAGGACTCCTGGTGCCCCGTAGACTCCTGGAGTTCTAGGGTTACACCAGACTCCTCGTTGGTTAGCGTCGTCACATGACTTCGGTTCTACTTCTAATGAGCATCCACATTGGTTGAGCCTAAGGTCCTAGATCACGTGAGTCGTGACAAGTAGGTAAAAAGAGAAAGAAAAGAAAGAAGTAAGCCTTCTTTAGCCTTAGATATATTCTTAGTAAGAACTTATAAAAAGAATTATCTTATAAATATTAATAATATCTAATAAAGTAGTATAATAAATATAAAAATTAAAAGTAATACTATTAGTAGTAAATATAATAATATTAATATAATTAGAAGGATCTAATTTCCTAAGATAAAAGAAGGCCTAGTTTTTAATAAAGACTAAGGATACTTTATTATAAGCGCTCTATTACTTAGCTATAAAAAGAAAAGATAGTCTTTAAAAAAAGAAAGGTTAATTATTTTAAGAATAATATAATTATAAGAATATAACTACTAAACTAAATTACCTCTTATTGCCCTAAAGAATAAGGTGGCTTTCTTTTATTTATAAATATTTAAAATATACCTTCTAATACCCCTACTCTACTACTACTTATATACTCCCTTTATAATCTTTCTACTCCTTAGCTAAATATAATAGTAAAAGAAGAAGTTCTACTTAGCTAGCTATATTATTTATAAAAATCCTTAAGGTTTATTAAAGGTTTAGATTTAATATATTAGTAGATCCTATTTATATAGGCTTAGATAAAAAAAGTAGAAGCTATTATTAAAGTCTTTATTAATAATAACTTAATATATATCTAAGGAACGTAGACACCTACCCCTTAATAATTCCCTTCTTCTTTCTTTACTATTTTATTAAACTTGGCCAAGTTCTTTTGTGTCAATTGTGCCCGCTTGAGCTGGTGCCTGTGATCCCCCCCGTGGTCGCCCCTGTCGCCGTCGCTCTCGACCTATTGTTTCCGCAGACGTGTGGTTGGAGAGGCCCGCTAGAGAGGTTTTGGCTGCTGCTCCATCTATACTAGGCGTTAGTCATGGACATACATCACCACCCGGAGCCATACCTCGAAGGCCTTTACTTTCACACGCGCCTGCGATCTGCCGCTGGGAGAGACGGCCACTAAGACCCGCGAGTTGCTAGCTGGAATCTCCTCCTCTCATCACGAGAAAGGCGGCCGGGTGTGAAAGGGGGGTCGATGGGTAACCAAGACGGTGACTCTGGAGATCGCATGCGGAGCCATTGGTGGTGGTCCTGTGGTTTGTTTGGTCTTGGGGTTGAGGCTGAGGTTGGGAAGGCGAGGTAGGTGGGCATTATGATTGGCTCGCTGCCCGTCGAGAGGTTGGTGACGGTGTGTAACCAGAGGCAGGCCTCCCGAGGAGGACCATAACTACGTTGGAATCGAACGATGGCGGAAAACCTCCAAATCTCCAAATCCGAGTTGAAAACCCTCGATACTTGCCAGTGAAAACCCGGTAAACGCGCCCGCAAACTCGTCTGCTGCTGTTGCTGCCAATACCGCTCTACAGCTACCCAGGCAGCATATACAAGAGGGCGCAACTATAGATAGGAAAGAGCCGGTGGCCATCACCACACGTCCGTAAGACCACCGCCAATAGACCTTGCTAGGAACCCTGCTGAGGATAACCCGGCTGCTTATAGCGACCGTGAGGTGAGGTTACTGCTTGCGAAAGCGATCCGGATCCAGAGCGAAAAGGCTAGATGAGGAGGGGAGTGGATGTTCCTAAATCGAGTTGAAGATTGCAATTCTCTAGCAGGCCCAGAACTCCGAAAGAAATTCGTCTTGTTACAGCCATCCTCATATGAGGCCCAAGTGGTTCCGCCTCCCTTCACCAAGAAACGCTTGCATCACTAAAGAAATGCTTCACTTTTCACCCCCAACTTCCTTCCTCCGCCCCTCATCAACCCCCTTCATTCTCTCAAAGATCTATCCCTTCCTCTCTTCGATACCTTTCCATCCTCTCAAAATTTCTTTCTTATATTTTTTTTTCTTTGATTTATTATAGCAACGACTAAGGGCATTGTCAGAAAGACGCCGCTGGTTGGTTTTTCTAGACGCCGGAAGATGGCAGCGCTGCGATCGATTTGGATGCGGAAGATTACCTGGTTGGCGTGGTGCTCACCGACGATGCTGGAAAAGTCAATTTGTTTCCAAGCGAGTCAAGTGCAATGGGCCCGGCAGCACGCGGCGTACGCGGGGTTAAGTAAGGTGAGGTGAGGAGAGTATTTGCTTGGAAGTCTCAGACGACATTGATTCCAACACGGTTAGAACTAGTCCGCATCGCCACTCTGCTCAGGCGCTACTCACCTTCGCCTCGCCCACTACTCACTACTGGGCGACTATTCCAACACTTGTGCACTAGCCCCCACCATATAAATCCATCCAAACCCCAAACGCAGCTTCCACCTCTACAATAAATTTACCATCCAAACCCAAACCCGGCTTCCACCTCTACAATAAATTACCATCCAAACCCCACGCCCAACTTCCACCCCTACATAACCACAATTTATCACACCTTGTGATGACTTCACTTCCAATCTTCGCCGCAGCTGATGCTGCCATACTCACAGCTCAAAACCTGATCCAGCCAGCCGCCGGAAGACGCCAACAAATATCCGGATCTCTGATGATTTCAGGAGCTTCGCTGTCGTCGGAGAATTCAGCTGGCTCGGGAGTCGGTCTTAGCCCTTCGTTCATAGCACCAGAGTATATCGAGAGCGTCGAAACTTTGGAGTACATTGGCTGGGTGGAGGAGAAGGCTGCCGACATTTGGGCACGATGGGAGATCGTCAAGCAGACCGAAAGTGATGAGGCTACACTTCAGCAACACTTCCTCGAGTTTGCTTTGTCGGCTGTACCAGATCTCAAGCTTGAAGACGGACAGGAGGATTGGGATGCAGAGATGTTGAATTGGGGAATAAATGCCGAGCTTCGTGAATCAATTATGAACGAAGCATTCACCAACATTAGGCTCACAGAGTCAGCACAGTATTGGGTCAAGGATACCATGGAAATGCGTTATCTCAGTCTGGAGAGATTGCAGCGAGAGAGTCAGATGAGGGTGCAGACCTCAGACACCTCCACGAGCAACACCACCGACACCAGGGAGAATCCTACACAGTCAACAACTTCTTCACAGTCCCTGGAAGATTGGCTTTATATGAGGCTGTTGCAAAAGATGGAGTTGGACAAGACTCGACGGGGAAGATCTTCCTAGTCAGCGGAACTCCATCGGACTTTCGAGTAGTAGGTGGAACTACACTTATGGCGAAGTGAGTCTGGTTTCGGAAACCTCTGTATCGGCATCCTAGCGAGAAAGACACTCGCCGCTAGTACATTGAGTTACCATTGTTTATACGGTTTCTGTAGTGTTAGTATTAATAGTATTAATAATATTTGCCTATTGAATTAAATTTAATGATAGAAATAGTTATTTAGCCCCGAAAACAGCTTCTTCTTAACCCAACTCACATGACTAACTCGGTTCCTTGACGTATAATTCATATACTGACGTCAATGTATGTACTGACGTCAATATATGTGCTGACGTCAATATATATAAAGGCACTGACTAGAACTTTGACATGGCGAATTGTTCCTTAGCGGACCTTTTTCTTCTTCTTAGGTTTCACTAGGAATTAATCTTTATAGATCGTTTAAAATATCTCACGAATCCTCGATAAACCCGTAAAAAAAAGCAATATTGTACAGTAATCGAGGGTATACTAATAAATAAAAAGAAATAGATATAAATATGGCTAAAGGTATACTATTGCTAGTATTGGTTAAAAGTTCACTTATTCTAATATTAATTAATATTAATATAAAAAGGAATAAGATTAGACTGGCCGGTCGCCGGACCGCGGTCCGAAAACGGTTTTAACTAAGTCTATTATAAAAAAAGAACTAATAAATATAATTACTAATCCTTTTATATATAGAAACTAGACCTATTAAGGATGCTTATATTAAAATTACTAAGCCTAATATAGCTTAGCGCGGTCTTAAATAGCAAACGGTCCGAACGGTCCGAAAATTTAACAAAGTGTTCGCAGAATCCCTAAAGCTTATACCTAAAGGTCACTTAAACCGGGTTATTAGTACTCAAGTTTGAGTGTATGATGCCTATACCTTAGAACAGTTAAAATGTAGCCCGTTTACCTTAAAAACCCAAGCGGCGAAAGCTCTAAGAGTACCTAGGGCAACCCTGGACCTCGTTATAGACAAGGGTAGAACCGCTAGGTCGAAGGCTGTCTATGTCTACTCTAAATCTATAAGTGCCAAAGATCTTAAAGCACTTATAGCTAAAGTAGGAGACTTATAACTAGGTCTTAAAGTACCAGTCTACGTTTATAATGCCAACACTCTAGAACTAGTAAACAATGCACCTTTCTAGTCACTTTTAAATGCTATAAATTATTTAGGCACTAGATACTATATAATTATACCTATTTAAATACTAATAAAGCCACTAGGCGAGATAGTAAATTAGTTTATTTATTTAAGAAAAAGTTAGATACGTAGTTAAAAGAACAGTTACTTGCTATAAACCTAATAATAGCCAATAGTCGTAGTACTTAAACAAAAGTATAAGTATATAGAGCAGATAGTCTTGAATTAATAAACAACGTACCCTTTGACTTAATTTTATCGGCTGCTAAGTATCTTAATTCTGCTAAAACAACAATATATAGAAAACTAGATAAAAATAAGTCTATAATATTAAGAAAAAGCAAGATTGCTATATATTTTTTAAGTAAAGAGCTGTGTTCTAAGTTAAAGGAGAAATTAAAAAAAGGGCAAAGAATTTTTAAGGGATTAGTAGACCCCTATTTATTAGTAACCTTAGTACGTGATATAAGGAGGCTTAGCCCCCTATGGCTAAGAAAGCCGCTTAATTACGTAGATAATTAAGAATAAACTAGATAAATTTTAAGAATAACTTAAAAATAAGTCAACTTAAAGCATAAGTACTTAAATTCAGGTCTTGTTTATAATAAAACATACTGTTTTAAAGTAAATAGTTTCTAGCCCCCTATATCCCCTTCGGGGATTATGGCTTTAGTATATAAAGCCTTAAAACCATTTTTTTATAAGCTTATATCCTAGGAATACTACCTTTTAGGAATCAGAACTTGTTAGTGGTTTTATGACAGAGCATGCGGCTGTTATTTTCGTTTTCTTTTTTTTTGGCTGAGTACGCTTTAATCGTGCTTATTTGTTGTATTCTTACTAGTATATTATTTTTAGGTGGCTATTTATGCGACATTAATGTCAAGGCCCTGGTCACCTGACATTGTCACCTGACTGGACCTCGTCCAGAAGCATAATGCCGGAATAGTTAGGAATCAGTGCAATACTGCCATGGCTGAGTAAGCCAGCTGAAGTGAAGGATCTTTTAGCTGAACAGGGCCCTCAGCTGAACAGGGCCTTCAGCTAAGGTCTCGGGTATAGGGCTTAGGAAAGGATTTTGTATATAAATATGCCCTGGAGCTGCTTCCTTCGCTCCCTACTTTAGAATTCTAAGTGTTGGAATCAACGACGC
>QYAM01000194.1:0-20969 GCA_003988965.1 Neobulgaria alba
TAAACTTTAATATAAGCGACGTCACTTAACTAAGGTTCTACTACTAAGAGCTATTCTTATTAGTTAAGCCTAAGGTCCTTAATTATATAAGTCGTAATATAAAGGTAGTTATAATATAAATCTTATTATTAATATATTAACTAATATCTCTTATTAGTACTTAAAGTATAACGGCTGTCTTAACTATTACTACTATAATAATATAGTAGCTATAAGGTTAGTTTATTTAAAGAGGTTAGGTTTAGATACTTAGACTTCTTAAGTATAAGTCTTTAGACAAAGGTCAATATATTATAGTCTATATAATATATATTTAATAAGTGTTATTATAGTAATAGGTATATATTACTATCTTAAGTTAAGTACGAAGCTCTTATCTAAGTGCGTAAACATTACTACTTATATAAAGCTTTTATGCCTTCGATCCTTTTAGACCTTAGATTACTAAAGCGATAGATCGCCTTAGACCTACGTAGGTCTAAAGAGGTCTAAAGAGGTCTATTATATAACCTCGGTTCTACTTCTAATAAGCCTTACTAATTAGTTAAGCCTAAGGTCCTTTAATTATATAAGTCGTGATATAATAATTAAGACAGCCGTCACACTTTAGTTTTTAAAAAGATTTAATATTTTTAAACTAAAAAAAAAGAAGCTATAATAAAAATCCTTTAGCTTTAAAAGTAGTAATAATTAATATAAAAGTATATTAATAAAATACTAGCTTATAGCCTTAAGACCTTAAATAAGCTAAATAAACTAAAAAAGTAAAAAAAAAGAAATAAAAAGAAAAAGAGTAGTAAGAGTAAGTAAAGTATAAAAGCGTTATTATTAGTCTTAGTATTATCTTTAAGATACTTTTTCTTTTAGATATTATTTAAAGTAAGCTTATTACTTTTTTATATAGTGTAACGGTTAGTAAGCTGCTGTTTTTAAGGGGTTTAGTCGCTGTTTTTATAAGTCTATTAACTAGCTCTTAGCTAACTACGCACCCTCTTTTCTACTAATAATACCCCGCTTATACTAGGCGCCGTGCACCTAGCTGCCTACATAAGAGTTGGTCTTCGATATTTCGTGCTATCTTCTCGACGTCGAGCCACCCGTTTCTAGGAGGTCGCGAAGAAGCCAGAAGAAGCACCCTCTAGGCCCATTCGATTCTAAAGATGTACTTAAAGAGTGCCCTAACCCTCCACCCCCTCTATCCCGACTTCTTAGCACCCTTCCTTCATTCACTTGTCCCCCACCCTCCTCTTCTCCCCGCCTTAAAACCTTATATTTTAATCGAGCTCTCGTGGTAACAGTCGTCTCTTCTGCTCTATTATAATCACCCTTCTACCCTCCTTTATCCTATCCGTAACCGTCTCGACATCTCGATCTACCATCTCCTACTCTCCCTTAAGCTCTATATAATAATATACCCGCCTCGACATAATAAAGATTACGTATCTATCGACGACGAGTCCGATAGCACGAGCGACTTCGATATAAACAACCTTTTCGATAACATTGATAATAAGGCGGACACGACTAGCGATACTAATCTAGACAGCGCTCTAGAGGTCGACAGTAATACTAATGATGACGATGATCTCTTTAATAACGAAGTACGACACCCGCCTAAATACTACCTCGCTATAGCAGCCAATCTCGACGTAGAACGACTCTAGTAAAAGCGTTATAGCCCTAAGACACAAAGCTGTCTTAATTAGGTCAAGGACCATTATAACTAGTAAACCAAATCCGATTAACAATATAGGAAAGCTCTGCTATTCTTTGCTTCTAAGTATTACACCTTTATTAAACAAGATCCGGCCTTATGCTTTTAAAAAGTCTTAGCCAACTTTCTTTATAGCTTCTTATACTAAGTCTACGACTAACGACAAGAGAAAGGGGGACGGAGGCGGCCTAGAGTTAAGTATATAAGCTCACTATAGACGTTCTAGAAGTGGTACCTCATAGTGTATAGGCTTAAGACTAGTAAGAAGATCGATAGTATAGTTTAAGTCTAAGGTTAAGATATAAGATGCCTTACAACTTTTAACAAAGCCTTTTAAAGTAAGGTCTAATACTAATAGATCTTAGGCTCTTAAGGCTATTACTAAAGAGAAGTAGCTTAATAACATAAAACGGGAGAGTGCCACGATATACGTCAAGAATCTAGCCGAATACGCCCGCGTATTATTAGCTATAAAAGAGATGACTTTTAAGCTTAGTTGGCTTCGGATCTAGTTAATCCTCTTTTATTAGCTTATAGGCATTACTAGCAACCGCCTAGAGGCTCTGGTCTAACTTCGGTATAGATACCTTAAGTTAACTCTAATCTAGGATCGTACTAATTCCCGCCCTCGTCTCTTTATTAAACCGACGGCTGAGTTTACTAAAGGGTTCTTAGATATAAAAGATACGTATGTCCCTCTTATCTCCTTTCCGTTCTAACTAAATTAGTCTCTAGTAATAAATTTAAAATCCTAGAAATCATCTACGACCCGACACTCGTACTTAGCCCTCACACCTTTTTACTCGGCATGCTCTTTAAGGTTTAGGCATTTAAATCTCCTAGCATTATCTGCCTCGAAAAGCTATATAGTTTAGGCGTTCTTAATAGCATAAATAAGCAACAGTTACCGCTTAAGGACGAGCTAAGCGACGATTTCGTATTTTGCTAGGCCGTAGACTTAGCCTACGGCGTTCGTCTAGCACGGCAATTACAGCTGTCCTCCGACTTAGTTCGCTATCGGATAAAGATCGGCGGTTAAATCACAGGCTTTACGTAGGTCACGAAGCCATACGTCCTACGTGATGGAGCTGCCAAAGCGCTAAACGAAAGTCGTAAGTATCAATGCCTAAGGCTTTTAAAGACTATCTACTAACCTTACATCTCTTCGGAGCAGATGTCAGCGATTTGCTCTAGAACCTCATCCTTTAGCATTCTAGCATCGACACGTTTCTAAAGCACTATCTCGATCGGAATATCAATGTCGACGTTTAAAACATCTATCGCGGCCAAGCGCCTTAGAGGGACCTAATAAGGTTCGCATGTTCTATAAGTCGCTCGATCGATCCCCGCCGACCGCGGAAGCTAACTACTAAGCAATCTGCGTCAGTTGATAGCCTTCTATACATTATTAAATTAAAAAGCCGAATAGCGAAATTGTCAAGAGTCCGAGGATATAGCGAGGGGGAAGAGAAGTATTAGAAGGTTTGTCGTCGCCTTTAGAGTAAGAAGCAGCGGCAGCGGAGGCTCCTCCTAGTCGATCTTATAAATCGTTTTAAGAAGGAGCAGCCGGTGATTAATAGCAAGCGGCAGTTATCTAGGAAGGTTGTTAACAAGGACACGCGAGACGCCTTAAAGCAATCAGATCAGTTAACGCCAGAACACCTCCTTTTGATAGACGTTATCTTAACGCTCCTGGAGACATCTCTCGAGAACGAGACTCAACGGAGAATCGTGGCCATTAATGCTATAACCGTATATTGCAGCGTAGAGGAAGGACTAAGCCCCCGTTAGAATTAGTATAGACTTCTAGCAAAGGATAGCAATCCTCTCGTTATCTAAGCAAAAGAGCCTAAGGCTATAAGCCAAGCGATACGATCTATTAAGGGAGATAAGCGGCCGACTATATACTTTCTCTGTCTTAGAAATCCATCTCTAACATTGCGTAAGAGAGTTGCTTCATATGCCACCTCAGGTTCTTTAAGTAGACACTTTTTGAGGAAACATATAAGCAAGTTATAGAAAAGAGGGTTTATTGATTGTCAAATCTGTAGCGTTAGATTAGAGGACCGAGTGCAATTATTGATTCACGGAGAGAGGTTCCACGGCACTATTTCACGGGGTCCAGCAGAAAGGCTAATTATTTAGATTTCAGAGCTATTGTGGCCTAGATCGAATTCTTTTACACAGAAAATGCATTGCAATTAAGTAAATACCAAAGAAGCGAAAATCTAGAGAGCAAATATTGTGAAAATTAAAACCCAGGCAAGAAAATATAACCCGGTTCCTCTAAGCACGGCGCCTCGCGTGTTCACGTGATGCAGATCCGATATTACGCGGTGGGGCGTATGAGGAAGCACGGAAAGTCGAGACTATACCGTGGTTTTTTCCTTCGTGACCTCGCGCTAAGTGGTTGGCGGTACCGGATTGGCGAGGGGCTGTGAATATTACCCCGCATCTAGTATCTTTCCATTCCAGTTATCATTAAATGAGTGTTGAATCGAATTAATAGTAGGCATTCTGGACTCGAACGACGGAGGCGTCTTCGACAAAGTCGCACGATAGACCTCTAATCTCTCTATACCTCTAGGCAAAGTTGGACGGGACAGTATGGGCTGATAGGACGCTCTCGGCCTGCTTAACGAAAGCATGTGCTCGTGCCAAGATGCCACGCCTATATACGTCTAACTATCGGGAGTCTACAGCATCAATTACTAAAGAGAAGTTTTCTGTCAAGGAACAGACGAATTTTGATCTTGAGGAGGATATAAGAGAGGACATTGAGGACGAGCTGGATCTGGTTGCCTTGGCTGAACTTAGTAACCACAGCTACCACACCTTTAATCATGCATATGCTAGAACGACGACGCTCACCATAAATACTCTACTGCACCGGAATTTCCGAGCATCCGAGAGCTGGCATACGTTTTTCCGGTTCGGCCATATTCTCCGGGGGAAGAGGCCACGGGGTGCTTCAGAGACGCTGTCGCTGCGAATGCTTGATGCTTCCAAGCGTGGTAAGATGCGTAGAAAAGGAGCATACTCTGAGGCTGACCTGCTAGCCGTGGCTCGGAAACTGTGCAACGCACTAGACCTGCAATTCCGGGTCCCTGGTTAGCGGACTGGCGTGCTTGCCGTCATGGGACCTCAGCCAGCCGAGCAGGTGGTTCTGGTAATAGGAACCGGCTCTGGAAAGACGATGGTTGTAATAATTAGAGCTGTAATTGCAGATGCTAGGACCACAATCTTGGTTCTGCCGATGGTTGCTCTGCGGGGTGATATGCTAAGACGTTTTCACCAGGTAGGTATCTGGCCCCTGATCTGGTCCGTCGATCGTAAACGGTCAGCGTCACTGGTCATTGTGTCAGCTGAAGCTGCGTGTACTCAAGGCTTTCCTAAATACTGCCATGTCCTAGTCAGCAAGCAGAAACTAGAGCGCATTGTCATCGATGAGGGTTATCTTACCATTACGGCTAGTGACTATCGGCCATGCATGGTTCAACTAGGCTGGTATGTCCGGCAGATCAGGATGCAGACAGTCTGGCTGACAGCAACTCTCCCCCCTGTGATGCAAGAGGAGTTTATCGAGCACAACAAGCTCGTGAAGCCCAGAATCATCCGGGAGTCGACTAACCGGCCAAACATTAAGTATATAGTCAGCCTTGAGACCAGACCTGGTGCCTTGATTGAGAGAGCTGCCAATTTGGTACAGGTGTACTGGCCTCAGCAGGAGATCTTTGACCACTACCAAGACAAGATTATCATCTATTGTCGCACGCGGGAGGAAGTGGCCCAGCTTAACTTAGTCGAGCGAAAGTGTTCGGAAGGCGGAAGATTTAAGTTATAATAGAATTCATAAAAGACATCATACGGATAACTTAATATATTCTTTCAATCAACAGTTTAAAACAACTTAACAGCTTAAACTTAGTATTAGATAGGGGATTAAGAGTACTATGAGCTTAAAGACTACATGCAAGAAAACAAAATTGGAAGTTATTAACGCTGAGATAAGTGGGTGTAAAGAGATTTTCAATGGCGCTTCTGCAAGTCAGAGCTTTCAACCTAGCTATAATACTCGAAATTCCTTGACATCTCCTCTATAGAGCAATACAAACACGCCATCAACGATTGTATCTCGAAATATCGATGTAATAGTCTTTTAGGATATACACTTAGGGATTTGTTACTCTTCCAAATCCAAATTCGCTAGAACTCATAGAGTTAGAGTGCGAGGGGTAGGTTTTGAGGGGTGTATATTGCGGTTCAAGAGCTTTATAATGAATGTGGATCGGCGCGTGAGCCAGGATCTATAAATGGCTGTAAGGCGGAGAAGTGAAGAATATCTATTAGGATAACTCTAATATAATTTACCCTAGCACTTATACCATCCCAAAGACCAGTGCAGGCATAATCCCCTTAGTTCCCATATACATCAACAGTATAGGCTGTCTTGGCCGCGAGACTTCTGCTATCAAGGGTGTTCGGAGACAAAGGTACAGCAAGAACCCCAGTTGCTACTGCAGTAAGGAAAAATGTACTGAGAAGGTTTTTCATAATGAAATTTGATCGTTAAAAAATCAATATATAGTAGTTTTAGGATAGAATTTCTGTTTAAGCAGTAATAATAGCGATTTAAAAAAGAGAGCTAGGGCGGGGTTTGAAGCTGTTTATATATGATACACAGAACAGCCTTTTACAATCGTACAGTATAGGGAGTCAATGCTCACTCGCAATGTCAGCGGGCGCTACCTAGCAGTTGGTTGTCTAGGTAAGGCCGAGCTTACGCCTTCAATTGCTGATTTTTGATGAAAGGATGACTACTGATAAAAATGATCTTTCTCTATACAGTGGGATTCGAAATCGGTCTCAGCCTAAGCATACTCTAACCGATGCCCAGGCGAAGCAAAAACCCTTGTGAACCAAAAATAGGATGACCATAATTGTGATTCCAATCCTAAAAGTTTGGCATAGAAGGGTACTACACGGTTCCCCTCGAAATCAGCTTTAGTCCCGACTCTCAATGATTTTAGCACACTGTGATTTTCGCTTTGCTTAGATATTGTTAATAACTTTAGATGTTTGGCTATTGTATACTCTCAAATAAAGATAGCAGCAACACAGAGCTTTGTCTCAACCCACAGAACCATTTGATTTGGTTATTTGCCACGGTGGATTGCCAAGACGCCTATTCTCCTCTCCTCTGGGCAAGGCCTTTTCTTTGTTGAGCCTACCGCGAAAACTTTCTTTGCCGAAGGGTTGCAGTCAGTAGAGAGTGCTTCGAAGTTTTGGAGATGTGAGTATCATCCCCATGCCAGGTGGCTTGGACTTTTCCATGAGCAATCCAGGTCCGTATATGATAATAGAGCAGTTCGCGTCGGAAAGGAAGAGCTGCCACGGAGTTGACGAAGCTGGCGGCCTGGCCGAAGCTACTATTAGAAATATTGCGTAAATATACATTTATATATCCAAGAACCAAGAACCGTCCTCCCCCAAGAAAATCGCGACAGTCAACGTTTTCACAGACTGGGCGAGGAGCACGATAGGGTGGCTTTCCACGGCAACATCTTTCAGGTCTCAATGGCATTATTCTCTCGTCGGCAAACTGGAAGGCTACGATCCGAGGATGTAGAAACGAGAGCCTCCGTGGTTACATATAGTTAATTTTAGACAGTCATCACGCAAAGGAGCTCGAAAGAGGTCACCATAATTCGAACCTCTCTTCGTCCAACAGTTCTCGAACGACGTGGGCTGGAAGAGGCCTGCAAGGGGAAGTGGGAGGGCGTCAGGAGATGATACTGGACACACGACAGTGAGTTACACAGTTCTTTATTCTTAGCGGAACCCCAGGCCAACCCGACTGATCTTCTAGAATACAGACTCCCAGTGTGTACGTTCTTGGGCTTGCAACTCGGCCTCCTTGTCCTGGGAAGATCCTCTTCCGTCTTTATTTCCACGTAGGGGTGGGTAATCAGGACCTGCTTACTTGTCACCGGCTTCTATTCTCTCTCTGCCTCATTTGCCCAAACGTCTCTTAATAGTCAGATATACAAGAGAGAGAGAAAGAAGGTGTTCATTTAGTTGCCGTAAATATTAAGAGCCTAATAACCCCGGGATGGGCTCCCTTATGCCCTCTATTTGAAGTTCTCCAGGTGCAGGATGCCCGCCATGTTGCCCTCCTGGACGCGCTTCAGCGTCAGGGCCGCGATCAGGGCCGCGCCGACGCCGGAGCCGTCCTCAGCGGCCAGGATCTCGATCGGATCCTCTTCCGTCGTGTTCGTCTTGACCGGCCAGTCGAGGATCTCCCGCAGGGCTGTGGCGCCGCGGGCCTTGAAGTGGGGATACATGTTAAAGACGGAGCCGTCGGCGCCGACGTGGCACGACTCGTAGCCCTTCTTCGTGCAGATGGCGGCAACACCGCAGGCAGACAGGCGCGCGGCGCGGGTGCCGATGAGCTCTGCGGTCTGACGGATGAGCTCGAGCTCGGGCTTGTTGGGGCGGAGGTTCAGCTTCTCTGCGAATAGGTCGAATGTCTCCTGCAGATTCCCGAATGGATCACTATCGGACAGGTTAGCGGAAGATAGACCTTGCACGAGCGCACAAGGGTAAGGATTCTCACTTTTCGATGGCAGATAGGAAGGAGGAGTCCAAGCTGTAGGCCCGGCGGAGCTTAGAGATATCCTCGCCTTCGAAGATGTTGACTGAGTGGTTGTCATACAGGTCAACCAGGACTAACCGGAAGATCTCACCCAGATACAGACCCGCAATCATCTTCTCAAAAGCCTGCTGGCCCGGCCGCGGTGAGTCCTTGTCGATGACGACGTCGTACTTGGTTAGCGGTAATACCGCGTGCTCGTTGTCGAATGCTCCCCACTCGCAGTTGATGGCCATAGGGCAATCGGGGGGGAGGTTCATGTCGGCAAGCTTGGGGATGTGCTTACACTCCTCCACGTAGGCAGCGTTGCAGCCCGTGCCAAAGATACAACCAATTCTCATCTTAGGATCGGTATACGCGGAGGCAATAAGCGTGCCCGTTGTGTCGTTGACCAGGGCGGTGACCTTAATCGGCACGCCCTACAGGAGGTGTCAGTCAGGATTGCCGCAGTGGAGATGCATATTCTGTACCCGTCTCGCCAGCGCCTCCTCGAACATGGGGACGACGTTCTTGCCCTCGACCCCGTCGATATCGAAGCCCTTCGTCCATCTCTGCAAAACCCCCTCGTCGATGTGGTGCTGGGTTGCGGGGTACGAGAAGGTGAAGCCGAGAGGCAGCTTCTCCAGCTTTGTGGCGCCTCCATGGTGCGTCTCGATGAACTGCTGCAGGCAGTCGGCGATGTACTCCCACAGCACATCTGAGTCTCCCGTCTTGAGCTCCTCGGGCATATGATACTTGGATTGGATAATGCCGAATTCGGACTTCTGGTCGGTCAAGGTGATCTCGCAGACCCGGAGGTTCGTTCCACCCATGTCCAGCGCGAGGTAGGTCCCGGTCTCGTAGCCGGTGGGGAAGCCCATCACCCAAGTGGGGTTCATTGGCTGGGTGGTGATGCAGTTAGCAAACAGCGACACAGAGTGCATTAGCATCGTGATGACGATGCAGCAATTGAAGCAATCGCAGGAGTGAAAACGCCTTGGAGTGGCCGGCATGGGAAACAGCTCGGTAGCCGGCTCGCAGGCCTCGCAGCTTCAGATCAGGGGATCAGGGGCGCTCACGATGCTGCCACCCTCGACACTCATGCCTGGATGACATCAGTTAGGGAGCACCGGGTTGAGTCACATCCAAGGCTCTTCTCACCTTTCTCCAACTCCTTGACAAAGTGATCGGTGATTTGCTTCAGCTTGTCGCGAGGGACTGTGAACATCTCCTTCAACTGCTTGATCTCGTGGAGGAGGTCCTCGGGCACGTCGGCCATCGAGCCTTTAAAACGCCTAGATGTCAGCAGGGTGCTTTAAACGCTTCCAAGACGGCAATCCATAGGACCGAAGAGACCAGACCATCTTAATGTTTGTGGTGGTGATATGAAGAGTTGCGGCCCTCTGGAGACAAGGCCATGTCGTGGTATGGAGGAGCCGTTGTCTGCAACATGATTGCGATTTCACGCGCAGCTCGAGAACTTCAGAGATGAGCGACGGGAAAGAGGGCAGCGAGGTTTGACTTTAATATGCTTTCGGAAGAATTTCCAAGGTCCCCGAGAAGGGTTGAGGGATGGGGGGTATGCAGGAATGGTAGGAATGCTGTCATCACGGGTGGAGTAGCCGAGGAAACGGTTTGGGTTGGGCTATGGTAGTTGGAGTAGAGAGACACAAAAGGGGCCTCTCCCCCTCGGGGGAGGAAGGACTAAAAAACATGGTGGTAGGTATGCATTTAGCTTTTGGAGGTCTGTGGAACGCTCACAGCTCTCCTCTCACATACCCCCTCTCCCCGTGACTTGGTGTTGCCGCAGCAGTAGCCGTAAAACTGGCGATTGGCGGTCCGGGATGGTGGGATCAGGAAAAGAAAACGCCTATCAACATACCAGTTCCCCTGCGGGAGGGAGGCTTCTTGGGGCCTAGACCGACCATTGTTTCCCAATCAAGTCCCTTGACAGATAAGCTAGGGATAGTTTCCGAGATCGCGCCCCCACGTCGGAGGTCGCTAGCGTGGATGTATTGTACTGTTCCTTGGTATGGTCGAGGTCTTAGCCTTGGTTGAGATGGAAACGCAAACTCGGGCTTGGGCTTTTGGAGGTGGTGATGCTAATACTTTCTATGTACTACTGTCCGACGAGGAGATACGCAGATAGGCGTAAAAAGTGCAATCTTAGAGGTTAGGAGACGTCCGCTCTCTTTAGGGGCGTGTTGAGCGGTCAGGCGCAATGAAAAGAATACTGAAGAATACTGGAGTCGGGCAAGGTGAAATCCAAGTGTGGTGGCGTGTCTGGGGGCCGAGAACAACAGCTGGGGCGTCCGTGGGAGAGCCCAAGCTGTTTATACTTTCGTGAAGAGCGAGAAGGAAAGTTACTCGAGGCCGGCTTGAAACTAGAATTTTCATCCGATGGGGACTTCGGATGGCGCGGCGGCACAAATGGCAATTGACTTCGAAACAAAACATCTCGTACAGTACGGCATTGTTTCTGTATGAGGAGTTTGGGACGAGTAGGTTCCGTGACAGTGGCTAGCTTGAGTAGACGAAGGCAGGTGATCGGAGAATTACGCGGCACGGCCTTGGTGGGGCTCCAGACCTCCAGACATTCGGACGTCCCAGAAAGAAAATGCGGGGTAATTTTACGTGGGGACCTTATATATCCGGATTCTCCAGGTTTTAGTTTTGTCGGTCTTCAAGTTCTACAACGGATGTATCACTGTACTAAGTACCATTTTACGGAGCACGTGCCATGACGTCTTCTACGGTTCCGGAAACCCCTCGGGCCCATTGGCTTCCGACAAGAGTCACGACTGCCTGTGAAAGGTGCCGGCGGAACAAGAGCCGGGTAAGTTCTTTTTCCGTACCCGTTCTTATACATCCGACTGAAGAGGTGATAAGTGTGATCCGTTTCGACCGTGCTCGCTCTGCGCCCGGGCGAATGTCGAGTGCTCATCCAGTAGCTGCAATATTCCCAGTAGTGCGCCGAAGGGGAAACGCAAACGAGGTCGTAGCCGTGGTCGGTCGGAATCTTCGGACCAAAGACTCGGCATCGACGTAACATGTCGGCCTTCGCCTCGTCGGGCAAAGCAAGACACGATTCAAAGCCATGGCGACCCTTCTCGGGAGTCAGATACCGAGGTCATCATGAATGCAGAGAGCAGACAGGAAAGTGTAGCAGATGGTGAAGCGGATTCGGCCGTGGGCATTGCCCACAAGGTAAGTAGACATGTGAGGTCAACTCATACCCGTCCGACAGCTGATTTGCGGGCTTTTCCAACAGATCTTCCAATTGAGCAACCAGGGCGCTTTGAAGAGAACGACGTCAGCCATACCTGGCGGCGACGTTTACGGCAAAGACCTGGCATCTCGCTTGGATGGTACTCAGAGGCGTCCCATAATCTCTATTCTGGGATACCCTCTACCTCCTGCGGGTATTATGCGTACGTTGCTCGAAGAATATTTCGATTCCGTTCACTGGTTTTCGTTGGTCATCTGTGAACCGAGGTTTCGCTCTGAATTTGAGTCGATCCAAGACGGCCTCGCTTATCCGTCGCAGAAGGGATTTCTTCTTCTTTGCTCCACGGTTCTCGCAATGGGAGCGTGGTACATATGGCACAAGCGCGGCACCGATGCTGATTATCCAGACGAAGATTGGCAAGGTTGGTTGGGCATTATCCCTCATAGAGGGTGCCGGATCCCAACTGGTGGATCTGATGACCCAAAGCTCGATCGCGTCTGTCCAGGCATGCATCCTGCTCGGCTCTTATTACCTCTATCATGGCAAACCCAATCTGTCTTTCGCTCTATTAGGCGCAACTATCAAAACAGCGCAGGCTATCAGACTTCATCGACAGACGCTGCGGGGTGACTGTGAGACTATCGAAGAGAGGAAAAGGGTCTGGTGGGCAATCTATACCTGGGATAGGTATACCCAACTGCGACCGATACTTCGTTGCAACGTCAACTAACTTATATAGATTTGCTTCGGCTACCTACGGCAGGCCACTTGGGATCAACGATAAAGATTGCAATGTCCCACAACCGGTTGACTTTTACGAATCGCCTTACTTCAAGACGAACAGCCTGACGAGAGCCGATAATTCAATCTGCTACTCGTCTTATCAGCGGGAGCTGAACAAACTTTACTTAATTGCGTCGCCAATCATCGACACGATCTTCGGCATGCGGGCCGTGGGATCCAACGGTCAAGTCACGGGGGAACCATACATTACTCAAATCATGGAGCTGTCCGAAAGACTATGGGCATGGCGACGGCGCTTGCCACCTGATCTCCTCCTGGATTTGACTTCTGATTATGGACCGGACCACTCTAATACGTCGAGGGTGCATCGATTACAGGCACTATCACTTCAGCTGACCTTTGATAACCTACTTATCATTATGCATCGCCCTTTTCAAGCGCAGTGGGTCGACCAACTCATCAAAAGCCAACCCGAGAGTGGTCAACCCGCCACGCATTCGCCATCGAGTCTCTCATTTGTGGCATCATCCTCGCCATTTCACACAGCTAGCCTCGATAGTCCCCTGTCGGGATCTCAAATGTCAAGCACCGATCAATGGTGGAATGCGGCATTGAGGACATCAAGAGTGACGGAGATGCCACGGCTTGCTCAACTGGCCACTGATACCCATCTAGTCGCATTCCTGGCCATCAACCTGTTCAACTCAGCTATCGTTATGGTGGTCATGGCCCTGTCCGATCCGCTCTCTGATAAGGCACATGAAGTAAAACGAACCATCACGCGCATATTTCGTTTACAAGAGCTTCTTGCGAAGAAAACCAAGCTATCGATACAGAGTAACCTTGTTCTGAAGGATGTCATCGAAATGCTTCTGCGTCGGGAAGCCGAGGCCATGTTGGCTCCTGTGGTAGCTTCAAAAACGCGCACGACTGAAGACGGCGAGAAGACACCGACATCGTCGCAAACACCGTTGATGTCAGTTGAAGATACGCTTCGTCTACCCATTCAGCCACTAGGTACGGTCAACAGTCGCTTAGACAACCAACAGCGTAGCACCGCGGACAAAGCTTTACTTTTGAACGAAAGTCTCGCGTCAGTACAAAAAGGTAATGCGCACCCCATCGGCTAGATGCGCCATGCTGACATCAAGCCCACATCTAGTGGTCCCTGCTGGCTTCGATGGAGTTTCTAGTGACGGTACAGCAAACAAAGACAGATGGAGCCAGGATCAAGGTTTCCCTAGTCATTTGCCCGAGGGCGGCAACGACGCGTGGTTCCACCCTGATTTGCAGAACTTCTATGTCGACGGTGAATCAGGGTGGGCGAACGAGGACAGCAATGCAGATATCACTGGAAACGGACTGTATTGGTTCTGGGACCCAGCATGGGGCGAGACGCTTACGTGACGATTACCCGCATCGGTTCTATAAAAGGGGCTCAAGTCTCAGATTGGCAGGGGCGAACCGGGCTCGACGGCTACTCGATCACTAATGACCAAGTTCTTGACGTCGGGTCCGCATGCCTTAACAATGCTTGTGGATGCCGGGGCGAGTACGATTGGGGCTTTAAAAATCGATTTGGTGGGATTAGAATGAAGGAATTGATGGCCTCTTTACTCTAAGCCATTAACAATTCGACACAGTACGGCTAGATATTCCCGAGGTCTCGGTTCCGGTTACGGTTCGGTTCCGGCGGCTTTAGCCCGTTATCCGAAACCTCTAGAGTCCCAGTTTTCTGCACCGGTTCCGGTTAGCGTTGTAGGGTCTTTCCTAACGCCACTATTGACTATCAGATGATGTTTCAGGGCAACCTTACTTCGCTAAAAATATGGGCCCATCGCACCATAGAATCAGAAGAGGTTTCAATTGGCAGAATTTACTTACCTCTAACTCCCCTATTTCTCAGTGGTATAAATCATAAGTCGAATAGCTTAAGAACAGATACCTGCTATGTGTCTCAGCCCCAGCAGCAGCGACGATGAAGCGACGATGACGCGGCGGGAAAGCCAGAACCGGATCACCTTCTTCCTCGCGCCTGTCGCGCCAGGCGTCGGCCTGACGTCGATGGTACACGGGTTGCTGCGTGCACTGCAACGCGATGGTCTCAACAGGATGGACTTTGTCAAGCCGATCGCGCAGCCCGGTCCGGGAGCCGACCTGTCTACCCATTTCACTCGTACTTTGTACCATATCGAGGCACCTCCAGACTCGATCCCTTTCGCCGTGGCCAAACAGCGATTACGCACCGGGGAGGTCTCGGAATTGATGGATGATGTCGTCAAGATGGTCGAGGCAGCTCGTACTAATGGTTGTGATGTAGTTCTCGTCCAAGGGTTGTCGCTTAGTGTAGGTGGTAATAATGACCTCCAGCTTGCCTCGGAGCTCAATGCTCAGATGGCGCGGGCTCTTGGTGCCCACGTGATACCGGTCATCTCCGGTTCACAGCCGTTGTCTGAGATCATTGAGATGATCACTCGGCAGTTCACTGACGACGATGGCTCACCTTTGGCTGGCTTCTTGATCAATAAGATACCACCATTGGCCGACGAGATCAAATTGCTGGACCCTCAGGATGCTGTCCATCTCAGGGGCAGCGAGCGCGTCCCGCTCTTGGGCTCTGTGCCCTTCGAACCAGGACTCAATACACCACGTCTCTTGGATATGATCAGTGGTCTCGGACTTCAGGTGTTGTGGGGAGGCAGTGAGATGGCCAACACCCGCGTCTTTGGCACTGTGGTAGCAACACGTTCGCCGGAGCACATGCTTCGAAAGTTGAAGTCGAGACCTGGGGCTCTGATTGTAACACCCGGAGATCGCAGTGATGTGGTGTTGGCCACAGTCTCGGCTTTCATGCTGGGTATTCCAGTAGCCGGCTTATTGCTGACCTGTGGCGAGCCCCTATCGGCAGAGATATCATCACTCATCATGCAGCCTCAGACGCGAGGGTTAACTATTCTTGCTACCGATGACGACACCTTCGCTACGAATGCCCGCCTGGCCACACTCGACTACCACTTGTATAACACCAACGATCCAGAGCGCATCCAGAAGGTAGTGGACTATGTAGCGAAGCATATCAACCCGGCACCCTTGATACAGAAGATACGTGAGCCTAACGAGCTGCGTCTAACGCCACCGACCTTCCGTAACCTCCTTGTGGAGATGGCAATTGAAGCCAACAAGCGTATCATCCTACCCGAGGCCGATGAGCCACGCACCCTCCATGCCGTGGGCATCTGTCACCGGAAGAACATCGCACGCTGCGTTCTTCTCGGTAACCCAGCTTCCGTCCAACAGGCTGCAGCTGCGCAGGGGCTGACCCTACCGCCCGACGTCGAGATCATTGATCCAGACCAAGTGCGCGAGAAGTATGTTGGCCCCATGGTGGAGCTACGGAAAAGTAAAGGATTGACGGCTGAGGAAGCCAGGGCACAGTTGCAAGACACGGTGGTGCTGGGCACTGTCATGCTGGCATTGGGCGAGGTAGACGGTTTGGTGTCAGGGGCGACACACACGACAGCCAGTACAGTGCGTCCGGCACTTCAACTGATCAAGACGGCACCACAGGTCAAACTGGTGTCGAGCGTCTTCTTCATGTTGATGCCCAACCAGATGATAGTCTTTGGCGACTGCGCCATCAACCCGAGCCCGTCCGCTGAAGAGCTAGCAGACATCGCCCTCCAGACGGCTGACTCTGCTGCCATGTTCGGCCTCGAGCCCCGAGTTGCCCTGATATCCTACGCCAGCGGTGCCAGCGCCAAAGGCAGCGAGGTCACCAAGGTCATTGAGGCATTGAGATTGGCACGAGAGAGGAGACCTGGCCTTCTTATCGATGGGCCGATGCAGTATGACGCAGCGACGATTCCCAGCGTTGGCCAGCAGAAGATGCCCAACAGCCCGGTGGCCGGCCGGGCAAACGTCTTCGTATACCCGGACCTGAATACCGGCAACACGACGTATAAGGCTGTTCAGCGCTCCGCCAAAGTAGTTAGCATCGGTCCAGTGTTGACAGGGCTACGGAAGGCAGTTAATGATCTGTCAAGGGGATCATCCGTAGACGACATTGTTTACACGATTGCTCTGACAACAATCCAGGCCGCTCAAGTAGGTGGGAACTTTAGTTCGCTGGAGAAAAGGAGACGAGCATCCTTGGCACGGGACGCATTGGGCAGCACTATGTCAAATGGCACAATTGCCGCGTCGTAATCTGCTCTCGGTAGCTCAACTGTTGTACATGGGTGTTACATCACAATACGACCCAGGTGGAAAACGGCCAGCCGGCATACATCCAACATTAGAACTCATCACTATGGTTGCCGTTACAGTAGGCAACATTATACGTACCACGGCAACTAATGTACTTCTTCTCGGGGGAAACAGTTTCAAAAACAAGGGTTTATACTTGGCAATACGGTTTTAATTTCAATATTTTATGTGCCATCCGTTAGTATTGATTACAGTTTAACACCGGGCTTTTATACTATATACAAGCTTTTTAATTCTCTCGTGTGTAATTTGATACCAAGCCTTTTCTTAAATTACAGCTTTAAACTTAACACAAGAGCTATAAACTATAAGGTAGTTCGCTTGAATATAACCTTTTATAAATCCTCACAGAATGTTAAACCTCGTCGCAACGCTCCCATGTTCAATAACGAATCAGTCTTAGACTAACCAACGACTAGATCATGCCTCAGCTCTGCGTGTCGTGGTGTTACAGACACGTAAGCAGATCCAGGCCTGAGGCTCACCAGCAATGGTTAGGCAGAGAACCTGGGGAAGTGATCAGGGAGTGGTCACGTGCTATGGTCACGAGTTATCATACGGGGCGACTTCGTGCAGTCGAATACTTACGCATGGAGCCGAACATACGACGTCGGATCGACTTCACCAAGTCGGATCGACTATATAGTGTCGGTCTATGATACATAGGTACAAGCAGAGAACGAAGGTTCTATATAAGGGGAATGCTTTCATACTTAGATAGGAGCTTCGTGCTTAATCTCATTAATCAATCTCATTCTATTACTATTGGAGTAGTCGAATTCTTATTAAGTGTGAAGACCCTTTAACCCCAGCCGACCTAGTAAGATATTCAGCCCTATTGCCGAAGTCGTCTTCACTCCGGCGAACCCTCTGTCCTCGTCGTGACACGTGGCTCTTACTACAATTCTGTTTTAAGAGGACTCTACCACTTTTATCTACGATCTCTTGCATTGTTAGATACTAAAGGCCGCGGAAATTTACGCGGTAGGTCGAAAGCATTAGCTATTATTTAAATACTTTAATTATAATTATTAAACATATTAAATTTATAATTAATTTAATATAACGTGATTTATCACCGAGTCGGACATATCACCGAGTCGGACACTTTTCTCTACTTTCTACTTTACTAACTTTGACACGCGTTTTCTTAACAACTAATAATACAAATTCAAACCTAAGAAGCACGAATCATTTTAGTTATCGAGGCTATTCAAACGTCTAAAAAACTAAGCCAACGCTCCGTAGCAAAGATCTACAAAGTACCACTTTCGACCCTCTTCGACAGAATGGCTAGCCGAACCTACCGCCTCGAAACTAAGGCTAATAGTCTTAAGTTAACTAAAATAGAAGAGGAAGTCATTATTTAGAATATACTTAATCTAGATTCTAGAGGGTTTGCACCCCGGCTGACTAGTGTGGAAGATATAGCGAATTATATCCTTAAATCGCGAGGGGGGAAACGCGTTGGCAAGCTCTAGGCGCATCGGTTCGTATAACGACAACCAGCTCTTAAGACGCGTTTTAATCGCGTTTATGATTTCTAAAGGGCCTTGTGCGAAGATCCTAAGCTAATTAGCGCGTGGTTTCGCTTAGTTAAAAATATAAGGGCGAAATACGGCGTTTTAGATTACGATTTTTATAACTTCGATAAGACGGGCTTTATAATAGGCGTTATCTATATAGTAATAGTCGTTACACGTGCCGATCGACGTAGTAAAGGCAAGGCAGTTTAGCTAAGAAATTAAGAATAGGCTACGGCGATTATATATATTAATAGTAAAGGTTAAAATGTCTCTTTACTTTTAGTAGTTTAAAATAAGAATCACCTTTTAAATTAATATACTAACAGCGGCCTCTTATTTAACTAAGTTATTAAACTAATAAGTAATAAATAAATAAATAATAAGGTAGGTTTAAAATAGTTAAAACACTTTAATAAATATATTATTACTTATATAAAAGGTTTATATTAAATATTAATATTAAATAAGTATAAAAGTTATAAATCGGCCGAGTTTTAAAAGTATTATAAGATATATAATATTATAACTTTTAAATTACCTTTTTATTTATCTTATTTAACTTAATTATTTAATATTAATATAATAACTATTTTAATTAATAAGTTATAATAATATATTAATTTATTAATTAGTTTACTTAAAAGGTTTAAAATTAGATTTTATACTTTTAAAGTATAGTTTTTAAAATAAAGGTCGATATAATTATATTATAGCTTATATAACTAGAGGACCTTAGGCTTAACTAATAAGCGAGGCTTATTAAAAGTAGAACCGAGGTTATATAATAAACCTCTTTAGACCTCTTTAGACCTACGTAGGTCTAAGGCGATCTATCGACTAAGTGATCTAAGATTCTAAGGGATTTATTAATATAAAGTCTTTATATAAGTAATAATGTTTATATACTTAAATAAAAGCTTTATGCTTAATTTAAAATAATAATAGACACTTATTATTATAATAACTATCTAAAGACTTATTAAACTAATTATATCGACCCTTGCTTTAAAGACTACACTTTAAGAGTATAAAATCTAATCTTAAACCCTTTAAGTAAACTAATTAATAGATTAATATATTAATATAACCTACTAGTTAAAACAGCCGTTATACTTTAAGTACTATTAAGAAGCATTATTTAATATATTAATAATGCTTATTATATAATTAAGGGAGGTAGGCGGACTAGCTCTTTTAAATACTATTATAAAAGGAACTTTAGATCTAATTAGCCTTACGCGCTTAGTTAAGGTCGCTACTCTACTTATATTCTTAAGAGAATCCTTTAAGGTTTAAAAACATATTATAAAGCTTAAGATATATATCTTTTATAATAATAAATCCTTTATAATAAAAGACTTAAAGGTTATATTTATAGTTTTATATCTTATTAAATCCGCGTTTAACTAAGTAAAGACGTTCTTAAATAACTATTAAACTTATAAAAGGATTAAGGATATAAAGCTAGATATATAGAGAATCTTTAAGAATTTTAAAAACTACTTAAGCGCGCTACGTAACCTATATATAAAACTAGATAAAAAAGAGAAAGCAGTTTATAAACTAAATACTTTATAAATAAAAGACTTCTTTTCTTAGTATTTAGCGTCGTTCTTATAATATAGCCTAAGAGTTAATTAAGATAAAAGAGCGCTTTAGGATTATTTTTATTAAGGACTTATAAATAACTTAAAAAATAAACTTATATAATAAGATAAGCTTATAACTTTATAAGAATTAGTAGACCTATATATAAATATTTAAATAAGGCTTTAAGAACGCTAATTAAAAAAGAAAGAAGTCGATACTTAGAACTTAAAAGGTAGAGTATATCTTATAGTTATAATATAAATAATAAAATCGACTTTTTAAAAGAAATAAAAACCTTAATAATAATACTAAAGAAAGTAGTAACTATAAAAATAATAATAAAAGAAGAAGGGCAAATGTTATAACTATAAAAAAGAAGGTTATTATACTAAAGAATATAAATAACCTAAATAATAAATCGTAACTATAGTTAAGATAATATTAAAGAAAGCCTAACTCCTTAAGAAGACACTTATATATATTATAATAGCTTTATTAAATAAAGACTTAATAAACATTTTCTAAGAACCTAAAGACTAAATTAAAAAATAAGAAGATAATAAACAAAGTATAATCTTATTAAATAAAGACTAAAAAAAGTAGATAAAGAAGTATATATTAAAACCCTTTATTTAAAGATAAATAAAAGACTAGGTTTATATTATAATAATTATAGACAACCTTAAAAACAAACTTATAAAACCTTAGCTTTTAAGAAAAGAAGTAATTAATAATACTTATATAGCTTATAATAACCTAAGGGATTAGATCTACTATATAGCCTATATATATACTATTTATATAAAAACTAAAGAATAATAAAACTATTAACTAAAAGTATAGACTAAACGATCGATAGATAAGGAATAGGCCTAAGACTACCGCTTATAGCTAAGTAATCTTTATAGCGATTACCGCTTTATTAATCTTAATACTTATAAAGTATATTAAATAAATTATATTTTTAGTAAATATAAAAAATATAAATAAAATAAAATCCTTTATAACTACGTGCTATCTTACTTAGTTCTACTCGCTTAATATATTAATAAGAAACTAAAGTTAAAAGACTTAGTTCTTTTAATTAAAGGCTAATAAAAAAACTAAGAAAGCTATCTTAACGATTTATTAATATCGCGGCCGAAGTATATATTATAAGACGCCTACTTATTAATATCTCTTTATATATTAAAAGAAAAAAAGTAACTAAGTTATTAAACTTAAGAGTAAAAAGAAACTTTATTAATTAAGAGTGGTTTTAATAATAAG
>QYAM01000195.1:0-20764 GCA_003988965.1 Neobulgaria alba
AGAAGTTAACAAGGTGTGCACAGACGTATTTTGTATGTAAAAAAAATTGACGAGGTCCTGATATTAACGAGGTCCTGATAAACCACGTTAATTATTATTTATAAGTATAAAGTTATTCAAGGCTTGGCATCCTATATAGAGTCTTATCTGTCCTATAGGGGCTAGGAGATGCCTGGCACTCGCAGATCGCAGAAGCATATATGAAGGAAAGATATAACTGGGGTAGAGTAGGGAAGCAGTGGATCTAAGGAGATTGGAGAAAGCCCATGTGGACTATGAGGAGCGATGAATATTTGCGGAGCGAGGTAAAGGCATGAGTAGAGAGTGGTGCTTCGTACGACCGTAAAGAAATAGGAGCCAAGGACGACACAGATGTTTAAGTAGGAGCAAGGATATATCATGGTTTGGGCATGGGGTGGTTTTGTATCATCCAAGACAGGATTTAACGCTCGGAGTTATTCTTTATAGACCGAGAATTGGAGTCATGGTTTCTACAGCGTTGTCAAGCACATGCCTAAATCCCAGGAGCAAGACTTGAGCTTATTAATATATAGCAGGCATAAGCAAACGAAGAAGATTCGAGACTTGATACGGAGCGGAGACTTATCTATAAGGGTTCCGCTCTTGTTAGGATCGAATATCTAAAATAGAACAGGTGGAGCGGGGGGGAGGACCAATTTATATAGGAGCCAGAGCCAGAAAGGTTAGACACGGATGAGAAAATGCAAGAAACAGCAATGCGGTGTATAATAAATAAGCCCTCGATAGAAGCCGGCAGAACGCTCTAGGATAAAGATACACTCTTTGGTAGGTCCTGATCCGAAGGGCTAGTATCCTGCTAATGAACGTCCTTCAGTGCCAACAGAGCCTATTACACGGAGAGATGCCAACGAAGCAGGGAATACTGTTGCGATACGCTTTGTGGAACTAGGGAGCAATGAAAGTGACACGCTGAACCTCTTGCTAGAATATGCGGGATATGTGCGAGTGATACAGGTAGACGATGGTGATCCGACTTCACTTATTACATATCAAGTCAATGACTTTCTAAGCATGGGCAAGAGGACCTGTGACAGATACAAGAAGTATATGCCGGCAGAGGAGTGTTATAACGTGGCAACCAGATAAGAGAATAAAAACACTCTATACTTGATTCCAGATATAGAGTCCTAAGTGAATAGGCAAAGCTACGAAACAGCAGAGAAAGGGGCCCACGGATCGCCCAAAGAACATATACAGGAACCGCAAGGGCAACCGCAAGGGATAGTAGTCCCGGAAGATGGAGGCAATCCCCTACAACAAACACAGGAGGAAAATGGTTTAGAAGATTAGGGAATCGAGGGGCCTGCTAGATTCAGAGCAGGACAACGCGGCGAATGCTTATATTCTTGGCACAGGCAATACCATAATCTACCCAAAGAAAAGAGAAGGAGACTCGCATAATATTTCGAAGCTAGCTAAAGCTTAGGAGTGGGAGGAAGTGGAACCAATGGACGTACTAATCGGCAACCCGCAGGATATAGTCGTGCGACGATTGAGGTGGATTTAGCAAGAGGCGCATCTAAAGCCTTATGATTAGAACCTCTGCACACTAGAGTACGGCGACTATTATAAAGTGGCCGCAGAGGCTGCTAATCACACCTTGTATCTAATGGTGCCGTCTTTGCAAACTGAAGAAGAAAGAGCTGCGGAACGTACCTAGATACCCCCACTTCCGCTGCCTGCGGGAGTCTTTGATTTGCAAGAGAAGCTTGGTAGGAGAAGGGTCCATACATCTCCACAAGCGCAGGAAGACACAGGCTTCAGAAGCTCCGAATTTGCTCCCCCCCTTAATATTTAACCGCTTCCACCTAGGCAGGAAGTAGCCAAATCCACAAACGAGGCTCGTTAGAACCCCCCTCTTCCGCCCCCACCCCAACAGCAACTACCCCTAGTCAAATCTTCAGCAGAGGTCCACAGGGATAAGATTGGGGGAGGTCGCAATAAGGTGGGCATGAGTTTCCAGGAAGAATCAAGAGGAATTAGGAAGGGATAGGTCAAGATGAGAAATATGCAACAACCCACAGGGGACTAACCTAAAGGGTCCAGTGAACATCGCAAGCTTATCAAACCGCGAAATCGCAAAATGAGGACGACTCCGGATCGCGAGATGGCAGAGGGGGATTTTGAAGATGAAATCTTGTGACGATAATGGTGATTTCAAGTCCGTACAGGCGCGATGAAACACTGCGTCCTCTCTCTGCTGGGGGGTCAGTTGCTTCGACCAAGAATTAAATGGCGCCTTTGACGCAATTGACCAAGCATCCTTAAAGTACAATGCATGCACCCTGACTCTGACGCAGTTGCCCGCACCTGGGTGGTCTTAGTTTGGGGAGGTATGAAGTTGAGGTTCTGGTGTTGCTGTTTATTTGGGCCAGAAAAGATGTTGGGGTGGATCTCAGGCCCTTGATCTGCGTAATTAAGTGATTGATTTTTGTTTTGCCGATAAGTCGTTCGCGGAACGAGGCGATCAATTTAGTATCGGCGAGGTCGAAGGAGGGGGAGAGGTTGAAGGAAAGGGAGAGGTCGAAGAAGGGGGGGAGGTCGAAGAAGGGGGAGAGGTCGAAGGAGGGAAGGGTCAGTCTGGGGTTGGGATGAAAGCAGACTCATAGTGGACTCGGCGCAAAGTGAGCTCGTTGTGTGGATAGGATACGAGTAGTGGTGGAGTGATGTAAAGATAGTGGTAAAGTGATATAAAAATCGTTAGGAGAGTGATAGAAGAACGCTGCTGCTGGAATTTCAAAGCTGGACAGCAGATTAGACTCTGCATTCCTTTTATAAGTTGGTCTTCTATCTTGCAATGGCACCCTTTCGCCATCTCATCGTTCGAGCTCGTCAACAGAAACATGGTCATCCGGCTAGTGATCAGGGAGAGGAAGGGGTTCACAGCGGTGCTCGCGAACAAAAGGACACCTATATATTGATTAATAATATATATTATTTGAGTGCCATCTTTCCCAACATTCTCCCACCTTACAAAGGTTAATATTACAAAAAATTCCCGTATTCCCGACATACTCCGAGCTGCACTTTTGCCCTGTGCATAACCACCAAAATCGGCAACTTTTAGTAGTTCGTCTGCCATCGACAGCTGCCTGTGCACGAAACCGAACTCCTCTTTCCCCCCAAAACTGTTCTCCTTGACTATGTTACCGTCGTATTCGACATCGGCTTTAGTCCTAAACGCTCTACTTGTAAGATTTTAGATTTTACTTCAGCCCTACATTTCTGCTAAACTAGTACTATTGTGGTTGGATAGATTTAACCACTGTATTTAATGACTTTCGTCTGCTTACACTTAGACTGGGATTTTTCTTGGGGGGCCAAACTCAGTTAGTAGGTAACGCTGAGGCGCCTACGCTGCTCAAGCTTTATTCCTCCTAACAACTACTACTTTTCCATCCAGCTCTATCGCACTACATCTATGAATGTCTTCTATCCATGAGATATAATCCTCTAACGCTGAGATCGAAGCTTTGGTAGTCAAGATCCAAGGTCTCCCTTCCAAGCATATTAAATCTACTCTTTAGACACTACTATCCCCTATTAGCTCGTCGGATAATGCTTTACCTATCGAAATCCTACGCGAATGGCTTTCTTAAGTCGAATTAAATAAGCAAATTATAAAGTTATTTCGTCCTATCTTGCCTCCATCTCTTTGTAGCTAGCTTACTGTTTATAAATCTTACAATAGCATTTTATTATATGAACTTTGAATAGACTTAAAGGGGTATACGAATCTATCTATCTTTGTCAGTAAGCAATGGCACTTCTCTGGTCCCAAGCCCGGACGAACTGCTACTTCAGTTTCTTGTTAGTAGAGCGCGATCATATCACGGAGGACTGTTCGGCCTTCTTTGCTATGAATAGAAGCGACGGTAAACAAACTAGATGCTAAACGGTCACGTTCTGGCATCAAGACGCGGACCTGGTGATGTCGATCACGTGTTTTGGCATTTGTTTGAAGGAATTCGACTCTTGCGGAGCTCTTTAGTAATAAGCTTTCTTTTCTCTGAACGTAATAGCCGAGTCGTCTCTAGGGTGTAGAGATAGAACTTCTAGCTCTTGTTCGATGATGGCGGTAAATCCCTGTTCAAGTTATTTATATATATTTGGTATCGTGAAAACACCCCTTCAAAAACAATATATAAGCTGCTTTCAAGCTCATGCTGTTTTTCTAACGCGAAGTCATGGGTAAAATCTACCGTTCACAATACTACGTATGTTATCACCGAAGTAACTACCTTAGCCGTCAGTTCCAGCGTTGTTAGGTGCATAATGATTACGATAGGTATTCTTATCGGTATCCTCTGAGCCGCCGAATAAAGCTTATCTAAGAACACGTTGGTTTGGAGGGTGCGTGTACTTGGAGAGCGAGTCTAGACGTCACGAAGAAGAAAAACCGCCTCGTCCTTCGGGGCGCGGGCTAATACTCTGGCCCAATTGGTTGTACCCATCAACGATGTTCATATCCCATTTTCAGGGCGCGCCGCCAAGCAGCCGTCTGATCGCGAAAGCGATGCAATAGGGGCCATTACCGAGCGGACCCATCTTGAATTGGGACGGTGGGCAGCTTCTACGGGCCATACCACATGTGTCTCCGCGGAGGCCCCGTCGACACCCATACATGCCCCATACATGCCCCATAAACACCCCATAAATACCCCATACATACCCCATAAATGCCCCGTGGATGCCCCGCAATCCCCCCCAGGGCAACTTCCCCAGGGCAGCGTTTCTTCGCGCGCGGTCGTTCGTCGGTGGTTGAACAACATCGGGGGCGTCCCGGGCCTTCTTCAAAGTCGATGTCCCTCACCGAGGGCAGTGGAGTGCGGGTACATAGAGAGCAGTGCCTAGAGAGTCGCGAAGAAGAGAAGCAATAGTTGCTGTTTGGTCCAATTGGTTGTGTTCATGCACTTCTGTAATTATCCCCATTTTCGAGGGCCTCGAAAACGGATCGTCATATAATTTCATGGATCTAGCTAATGGGACTTAAGTACCAGCCCGCGCCTCGGAGGACAAAACAGCTTCTCTTCATGGCATCTAGACTCGCTCTCCATGCAAGGGCCGCACCAGAGACGCGGCCCGACTCGAGAGGCAGTTTCCCCCCGCTGAGTGGGCATCGGGGTTCCTCACTGGACTTGAACGTCCAGAGTGGAGTCTGGCGAAAGCCACCGGCTTGGCCCTCGAAAATTCATTTGCATCCTGGTTATGGTTAATATGTGCCGAATTCTCCACCTATCGTTCGGTGGCTGCTGCTCCTGCGCTCGGTTCTTGCTTGCTCTCGAGGTTGTCGGTCCCTGGCTTTGGCGCACGTACAGGCCGCCACGGTATCAAGGAGTGCAGCCATTCTTGGTAGTATATCCTATATCCTATATCAGATATACTTTCGACTGAGAGCTGGACAAGTGTAGGGCCGACATAGCTCCTGGGCTCAACCGCCAGGAGCGCCTACCAAACTTCTGCTTGGTGTATGACATGTTATGATGAGCAACGATGAAGATTTTCCAAAGCAGCCGCAACATATAAAACCGCAATCTCCCCTTCTTTCATGATGGCCCATCACCAAAGCAAACCCACCCGCGCATTGCAGCCGATGGCTACATTTGTGATATCGAGGCTGATTCAACAGCTTTCCATTCTTCTCTTGGCCATCTTCGCTGTTGCATTGGCAAACCCTCTCAGCAAAAGAGCAACCCAGGTGTCCTTAGCTAGCTATACGTTTTCCAACAATGTCCTTGCCGGTTCAATTTCTGTAATTACTCCCGACCTCTCGAAACTCTAAAACAGGACGCTAAGCGAGGTTGGTCTAGATACAAAACATCGCATATACCAAGGTCGTAACGGTTCTTTATGCAGTCGGGAATAGCTGGAGCAACTCTCAAAGTATTGCCGCGAGCTATTCAGTATCAGGCTCCAATGGCTACGAAACCTGGGTATTCTCGGGAACGGCCACCGGTGCAACTCAGTTCTACATCAGATACGATGTGAGTGGAACATCGTATGTCTCCCAAAATCATTATACAATCGGCACGCCTTTGACTTCACAACAGATACTATGACCCCGGCAATTCCGTGAACTATCAAATCAGCTCAGCAACATCGACAACGTCGGCAACATCGACAGCATCGACAGCATCGACAGCATCGACAACATCCACAAGTTCCAAGTCATCCACAACTTCGCTAGCCAGCTCAGGGATAACAAGTGTCACAAGTATCAGCTCGTCTACTACGGTAGCTCCTGGAACTGGATCAGTATCACCCAGTTCTCTACCTCTAATCATTCCAGCTTCGATTCCTAGCGAAGCTGTGGCGACGCTTCCAAGTGGATGCGGAAATTGGAACGGTGGTGATAGCTGTCCATCCGATAGCGTATCTGCATTCACAGCTTCAGCTGAAAATCGACGCTGGCAGACTCCGCCTAGTGGAGCTGGAGACTATGATCCTACTTTTGGTACATACCGAGATCTGGTTGGATATGCAGACATCCAATACAATTCGGCTCGAACGGCCGCGGCTGTGGTCATCAATGCCGTGTCAAGAACTGGAGAAAACCTGACCTACTCATTTGGCGGATCGGCGGCAAGTACAAGTAATGTATTTCAGGTCGATTCAAGCTTCTCGGGAGCATTGGCAATGACCATCTCAACGTCCAGCGGAAAGACACTGACTCTGGATGCGATCAACTTCATCTGGCAGAATGCGCCCCTCACTGCTGCCCAGAGCACGTTCCAGAACGGCCAAAAGGGAGGCATCGTTGAGCTTTTCGGATGGCCATGGGTTGATGTTGGAAAGGAGTGTGCCTTCTTAGGCAAAGCCGGGTACATGGGCGTTAAGATATGGCCACCTAATGAGCATGTTTGGGGATCAAACTATGTAAGCCCACCTGTAATGCTAAGGTAGACGAAGACTTACACCTCGACAGTACGAAACGGATAAACAATTCCGTCCTTGGTATCTAGTCTATCAGCCCGTCAGCTACAGGCTTCACTCACGTAGCGGTACCCGTTCTGAGCTACGAGCTATGATCCAGGCCTGCCGAACAGCAGGCGTTCGAGTCTACGCCGACGCAGTAGTCAACCACATGGTCGGTCAAGGAACAGATGTCCAAAACCACCGCAACACAGACTGCTCTCTCTACAGCGGTCACAACGCCACAGCCGGATCTCCTTACTACACATCCGGAAACACCTATCTCCTCAACCCACAAACTGGCACTCGACCGACTATGGAGTTTCCTGCTGTGCCCTACGGTCCCAGTGATTTCCACTGCGAGAGAAGCGTTAGCTCATGGACGGATATGAACCAGGTAACGAAGGGGTATCTAGTTGGGCTTACAGACCTGAATACCGAAAATTCCTATACACAAGATAGAATTTCCACCTACATTGTCGACCTCCTCTCCATCGGCTTCAGCGGCGTACGATTCGATGCGGCAAAACACATTGGCCCTTCCTCCATCGCAGCCATCTTCGCCATCGTCAAAAAGAAAATGGGAGGCAGCATGCCAGCCGACTATATTTCCTGGCTAGAGATCATCCTTGGAGGCGAAGCATCAGTGCTTGCTTGTGATGGCGGTGCCGATTCCTGGTATACGAATTTCAATACTATCTTGAGTGGGAAGGGATTCACGCAGGCAGAGATCAACCAGGTGAAAATCTGGAGCTCGGATTATCCGAAGGAGATGCCAATATGTGGGAGTTGGATTATTCCCGCGAGTCGGTTTGCGGTGCAGAATGACGATCACGACCAGCAGAGCCCGGTGCGTATTCCCCTCTCTTCTCCTCGAGTTTAACTCAGATCTACCTGGCTAAGTTGCTTTTTAGGGTTCATCTTCACGGGACATGCAATCCTATGGCTCCGTCCTCATCAAAGACAAAGACCCAGCCAAGCATCGTGCCTTCGAAGTTCTACTCTTCTCCCGCACCGACGCCGACTGGCAGATCAAACTCGTTCTCTCCTCCTACATGTTCACATCAGCAGGCGGCTCGGGCTTTCCTGATGGGCTGAGCGACTGTTCTCTGTATACGGGAAGTCAGTCTTTAAGTGGCTGTCTGGGTATTGCCAAGGATCAGGCGTTTGTGGAGGGTAGTTGTGGGTATACAATGAATGCTGGTGGATACACGAGAGTGCATAGGGATCTGAGCATTGTTAATGCGATGAGAGCTTGGGTTGGCCTGGCGGCCGCCACTGCGAGCGCCTTGGGGATTCCTGGCTGTACCTAGTTGGTTCTCGGGATAGGAAAGGGGCGGCTTGGGGGAAGTTTGAGGTTTCAGACGACCTCTTCGCGGGGACAAATAGTGTGAAAGGGACGGTTAGGAGAGATTTAGGCAGTGCAGAGTTTTGCCCGGAATTTTGAATGGTTAGAGAAATCCTCTTGGTTGAAGTTAGGACCGCGAGCACTCGTTTGAGGAACTTATAACACTAGAGATCATTTGAGCACACAAAGAGCACACGTGAAACAGGTAGTTCGATATCGGGATCTCGACATGAGCAATTACCATTTCCGTCTTTGGACCTGAGCTGTTGCTGCTGTAGCCTGAGCTGTGGGTGTATATATATATATACATAGGCTAAGGCATGGGTGAAAGAGCCGCACTAAACGACTGACCGAACCTCGCAAATTTCAACTTCAACGTATGCCAACACATCCCTTCGTCCGGTGAGACATGCCTACGCTAGTAGGGGGCCCTTGATGCACAACGTATATGTATATTTGCTACAATCAGATTAATGGGACATGGTAAAGTCCCCCTGGCTCTCGTAAAATTATTCTTTGTAATTTATGCCCTCATGAGTTGGGACGGGTGAGGTACGGAAGTCGTTTACAAACAGATATTGGAGTTCTACTCTAATCATCACAAGCTCTACTCGCGCTTATTCCTGCGGGTACTCCAATGGTTGGAGCAGGCTCTAGTGCAGCCTTTGCGCAAATGCACGGCGATAGTTGATGGTCATCATTAAGGAATAGGATCCCTTCCGAAGATTCTTGGGAAAGGGATGATGTCCTTTACATGGCTAACGCCACAGAGCCAGCGTATAACCCGCTCAAAACCCATTCCAAATGCTGTATGTGGTACCATACCAAAATCCCTTGATTCTAAAACCCAGCCATACGTGTCCATCATATCCTGCTTACCCTTCTCTTCTAGCCGCACTTCAAGGGCTTCCCGGGTGAAAGATTTCTCGGCTACGCCACAGATTTCACCGAAGCCATCGGGGGCAATGAGATCGGCTGTCATGGAAAGCTCATTGTCGGAGTGGCAAATAGAGTAAGGGAAAGGCTCAAGACTTCGCGGTTTATGAGTGATCCAGACAGGACCTCCGAAATGGTCTGTAATGCCGTGCTCCGCGTCTTTTGATTTGTTCTGACCAAATGCAATATCGAATTCGATTTTCCGGAGAAGAGTTATTGCGTCTCTGTATGTGATTCTCTGGAATGGTGGTTTCAAGCAGGGATACGTCCTCCCGAGCATTGCAGACACCTCAGCTCCCTGTTTCTCCATAGCTTGGGAAACATCCCTCAAAAAGATTTCGACAAGATCAATAATGTCATCCATACTGCCAGAGCAAAGCTCGGCTTTGATGTGCCAGTACTCCATCAAATGGCGATTAGTACGGCTCTCGTTGCAAAAGCTCGGTCCAAGGTTGTAAACGCGCTCATGGGCATGGGCTCCAGCTTCTAAGTAAAAGCCCGCGCATTGCAAGAGGAAAAGTGTCTTTGCTGTATCGAGATTGGAGATGTGAATAGCAGCGGAAGGCTCGTGTAGAATCGAGGGGGTAATGAGAGGAGCGCTGAAGTCTATAAATTCATGCTTTTCGAACCATTGTCGGATGGTGTAGAACATTTTGGATCGGAACCCATTGAGAGAGGAGATCAATGGGTTTCGAAGATATAGATGTCTCGAGGAAAGCAGTTTGTCGGAATTGTGCGACTTTAAGGGGTCGCTGTCCGCCTTCCGAATTTCTGGATGAAGGGATTTCGTGGCTTTGGAGACGATCAACACCTCAGTCGCGTTAATCTCCACAACTCCGTTTCTTGGTTCAACACTCCCGGAAATAATGAGGCTAGTTTCTGGCCAAAGATTTGCGAGCTCGTTCCAGTTCGAGACTTTGGACTGCTCTGCTACTACCTGGATTGTGGCGGTGCTGTCGACGACGGAGAGAAACACCAGTTTGCCGTGATAGCGGGGTCTTGATTGAAGCCAGCACAAAATCCCGTTTCATGATCACGAATAGGCGTTTGATGGAGGTCGCGAACATATACGTGCTTAAAGCCCGCAATATCTACGAAATTTTTCGGGGAGCTATCTTAGGCGAAGAATTTGTATTGCTGGCCGATACAGTATGTTCTAATAGATGTTAGAACAAAGACTGTGTATCCTGCTCACGGAACACAAATTCACAACTTCGACCTACCAATATGTTAAGAGATAGAATGTGCAGCCTGTGTGGGCGATAAACTTGTGACATCCAGCTCCAGTTCATTGGCATCACCAAAGTGGAATACGTCCTCTCTCCCCCGAATGCTACGCACTATAGCAACATCTGAGAGCTTGGTATTTGCAGATCCTCCTCCTCCCTCCGCTTTGGTCCTTCTTAAGTTCTCCTCCGTCTCACAGTTCAAGATAATCGAGATGAATAGTGACCTTCGGATGGTAGCCGCATTCTGATAGTCTCGCGCAGATGAAGTACCTAATAGGCTAGAAGATTGTTGATCCGTGAATATCCGGGTAGTATCTCTTGTTGAAGTGCTTGTGGCAATTGAATGCAAAACCTCTCGGCGCTGTGGTTACAAGCAAGATGGTCAGCCATGATTATAATATTATCATCAAAGCTAAACCCCCGATGTTATCCGAAACGGGAATTCGCTGACGAATCGAAACTACATACCAAAATCTGCCGGAGAGACTGATATTCAGGTGCACTTCTTTCATATATGGCCGCAGCAGGATCAATGAGTAGATAATTGTCAAACACTTTCGACTTTGGCACTAGATTCGGACGGTCAATTTTGTCCTGGACCCGTTTGCACTTCAGGACACCTTGGTACTGACCACGGTTCCTTAGCCACGGTGAGCTTTCCCACTCCAGGGTACCCGTTGATGTAAATGAAAGGCGGCATGGTGGTGGACTCTGACATGAATTGCCGACAGGATGTGTGGTGAAGAATGTTGGAAGAGGCTCCTCGGTACGACTGCCGCGGGCTAAAATTGAGGCATGGGTTGGATCCCCGTTCGAAAGAGCCGCACTCAACGCCTTTCGCAAATTTCAACTTCAACGTATGCCAACACATACCATCTATTAAGCACCCATTCAACTCCTGTCTGCCACAAGACGTTGTACTCAAAGACCCACAATACTGACTTCAATGGCAGTCATCGACGATTCTGTACGGTATCAAAGGGCCAAAGGACGACAACACAGATCCCGGGAGTTAACAAAAAACACTCTGGTCTTCTAAACCCAGCCGTTCAATCCCTTCACTCGACACCAACGGCAGCCAGAGAATACACAGGCCTATGGTCACCTTTTCCCGTTCTGGATATCAAATTGAGGCGGAGAGAAAGACGGCAGCGAGAGCTAAAGGTACGTGGACAAGCTACACCGAAAGTGAATTCGTTCTGTGCGCTCTTGCTGACTGCGACGATGAATCAGACGACGATCTTCCATTTCTCGAGGAGCAGTCTCGGCCAACTCTGCGTCCAAAGATCTTAACTGAAGCCTCGAACGCCGGATCTCCACCCTTCAGCGTCTGGAACAGCCAGCTCTTTACTAGGCTGGACTACAAGTCAACCGAACACAATCAGGGTCAGGTGTATGTCAGGGTGGTAGTCGAGGCAGTTGCACCGGCCGTCCCTCATGCTCAGAAGCGGTCTGCTAATTATATGCAGATCAACCAGTGACTCGATAATGACGAATCAGATACGCAGGTGCTGGGGATAAGGCCGAAGGTGTCGATACTGGGTGAATTGAACAGGACGCGACTCTGTATGACACCCTCGCAACCTCAGAACTCGCCCCTGAGCCGCACGGCGTGCCTTCTGCTCCCGCACAAGCCCAGCCCCAGACCCTCCCCCAATCCTCCATGCCACTGCAAGGCCAGACCAACCAACCAACAAGGTGTCGGCAGCATCACTCGGAGCGCGTCAGTGGAGCCTGCGCTCTGCTCCTTCCCCAAGCCTTCCGACAGCGGCAATGATGGATGGACCGAGGAGAACATGGCCGAATCGGAGAAAGAACTAGGGTTGGCTTTAGAAGAGGAGCAAGGGCAGTCACCGTCGGCCGGCACACCCACCTCCCCAAGTCCTTGCTCGGTCGAAGTACCACAGGACGAGACTCAGAGTCGAGAACGCACCGAAGCTACCGGCAGCAGACCAGAAGAGCTGTAAGATGTTTCCCGGCATGGCACAACTCAGGGCCTTGAGAAGTGGAAGCAGCGGGAGACTGCTGATGGTGGAATGAGGAGGCGTAGCGATGCGGCAGTAGGAGGAGCTGCTGGACAGAACAATGAGCTCGGGCGGCCAGCTCTGGGTGATCAGCAGAACCTGGTAGAGGTGGACGACACGGACGACTGAAGATCAATTGAGAATCTCACTCAGGCCCAGGTTGGTCGCTGAGCTTAAAGGTAGCTAGTTGCCTTCTAAATGCCCCGTTTTGGAAATCTTGAGGAACAGGTTGCTGACGGAACACATCTCGAACAGGGTCTTCTCCCCATCCCTTGAGCCAAGCACAGCGTGAGGCCCTTCTCAGACATTCAGCAACTCCGATCAGTGACGAGCACCGCTATACATCACGAGCCTCTCGAAGCTCCTCTAACCAGCCAACCCAGCGCTGGGGCTGGGGGCAAGCCTGCGACGCGGAAGCGAGGACACCAAGACGTGTGTACAGAGATCAGCAACGACAATCACTATTCCGTGAACACCGATGACCGTCATAACACATGCGATACAAGCGACGAGGATGCACGACCTGCAAAGCGACGAAAGCCACGCCTGGCGCGTGCCGTGACTCTGCCTCTACCTCCGACGGTCTTCCCCCCCGCCACCGACCACGAGAGCTGAGATGGACGACGCGCAGCCTCAGGATGATCACGGATGTTCGTCGACCTTGATCGACGCGCAGCACTACGCTTCACGGACTTCTCGGAGGCCGTCTGCGGCAGCAGAGGCGGTACCAGTTGCTGAGTATCAAGAGGGGCCCTTCCAAGGCGTCCTCCAGCGCATCAGGATCGGGGATGATGTGACGTACAATCCTGAGTTCACGCTGCCATCGATCTCGGAACACTTTCACTGACCGATTACGCCCGCAGCACCGGACATCAATCACGACGTTGCTGCACATTCCAGGATACATCAAGCACCGTTAAAGCCAAGGAAGAGCGAGCAAGCACAGCCAGTGGTCAGACCGAGACGAGCAGCGCTTACTGGCAGACAAGAGGACAAGTGTTGGGACTGGATCTTCGGCAAGTTCTCAGGCAGGACTCCGGCCGCAGTACGCAGGCGCTGGACCATGGTATCGTGCAGAGTCCAATAAGCTTCCTCCCGCAGGTGGGCACGCAGCGGCGAGGAGGATGGGGAGGTGGATGTGGGTAGATGAAATGCATGCATCAATGGCCCAGAAGCAGCATTCCTCAATTGAGCGGTTGACAAGCTGAGCTTTGGGATCCGAATGAAGATATCGAAGCTGAAATTATTACCCCCCTTCCATTTATCTCGCCCTCAACTCCACCATCTCAAAAAGCCAACGTCCATTCTCCTACCATTGCTGAGCTTAGAGCTTCTTTCACTGCATTTATGGCTCGGCCGACCCTCGATTATTCCTTCTCCTCCTTCTCCTCCTCCACTCTTCGCAACCGAATATTTCGAAGTACGAAGGTCACCAAAGGGTGGATATGGAGCTTTTGCCCTGAGGGACATCGAGTCTAATACGGTTATTAAATCCGAGAAAGCTCGGTTTCACTCTTCATATGTCATGCTCTATTATAACTACGGAAATCTTAGCCTGGAGGCTCAGCGGCAGTTCCTCACACTGTGTTGCTATGAAGACTTGAATCCGGGGAGCCAAGTTAGAGCCATCTTCCTGACGAACCGATTGAGGGAGAACAGCCTCTTGGAATTTTGGCTTCCGCATATTCTGCCAATGTGGGAAGTATTCGCCATGCATGTACCGAGTGTTTAAGTAAGTTATACATTGGCTTTGCGTCCCTCTGTACCCACCCAAAACTGCCTTACCCTATCGCGAAACGCTCTTCTGCCCCCGTCTCATCCACCTACCCCACCAGCACACCCGCCCATTCCTCCGGTGTCCTCCACCAAATCCATACCATATCCCCTTTCGCATCTTTCGCCCCATCCCCAACCACATACTCAGCGGCGTCCTTCCCTCCGCATAAACTCATGGCGCGAATTTCCTTCTCGCCGAGTCGCTGATTGATACAACAGTTGTAGAAGAGAAGCAAATCGAGAGAAGTGGAGATAGAGAGACGGAAGAGGCAGTGGTGTCGGCAGTAGGAGAGGATCAACGAAGACCATTCTAGGGATTGCGCGTACAGAATTGAGGAGCTGGGTTGGAGGTAAAGAAAGGGGAGAAGGAGTATGCGGTTGGGAAAGCGAGTGTGTTTGTGTTTGGGGTCGAGGGTTGAGGGTGTGGTTGTTATTGTGGGGGGAGAATGTGTTGGCATTTGTGTTTTCTCTTTTGGATGGGGAGCGGAGGTAGCAAGGAAACAGACGACGCATCACCAAATCTTTCATCTAAACATCCTTCGTCTGGATTGTGGACAAGGAGAGGAAAGTTGATGAATTCGAGTTAACTCTATATTTAACTATCTTAAGAGGGAAAGGGGACATTCGAAACCCAAGTTTAAGTTTATATGAGGTATATAGTAAGTATCAATTAAACCCAAACACTTGAACCTATTAAGACCTAACTTCTAACTAAACCCACCTAAAATTTAAAAAATGTTTAATTAAAAATCTCTTACAATCAATCCTAACTTCCCTAAAAAAGGTATAAAATGAGCTAAGAAGTTTCTATCCGGCAAGTTTCTATACGGCAAATCTACGCTACCCCTTCCTTCCTTGGAGGAGATTATTAACAAGGATGAGACAAGTTGAGAAAACATCTCATGGTATCAACTCAACGCCCCCACTCACACATTTTTTCCCTCGAGCTATCCATCTGCAAACCCATAACTTCCGCAAACCTCCCAGGAACATTCCCAACCTCCTGTCTCGCTTCGCCAATTGCAAGCAAAACCTTCTTGATACCAACCCCAACCACGTCCAGCCCCGTTCTATGTCTCAGCTCATTAAGAGACTCTGCTAAATCGGCTTGGTGGTCAAAGGCTTGTACTTTTTGTAGAATTTGCCCAAGTTCGGCATAGCTGTTCACGGCGGGAACTGCGAGCTCGCGGTTGAAAATCTGCTGGAGGTCGAGTTGTTTGAGCACGGAGCGTTGGGAGGTTGTGCCCAGGATTAGGAGACGTCGGCCCTGGAGACAAATGGTTAGTAACAATGATGGGGATAAAAGAAGGGAATGATGTACTCCTGGAGGTTGTTTGGTTATGAGGACCATGACTGCTTGGAGAACTGCATTAGAGAAGGTAGGGCCAATAGGAGCCCATCCAATGATCCGTTCGATGTTGTCCACCACGATAATATTCCGAGGGGATTTATATGCGTCTTGGAATACTTTGTTCAGGTATTGGATCTTTTGCATCTCGCTAAATCCGACCATGTTTTCGGCGGAAACGAGTTTGATGTAAGGGAATTGGGATTCCTTCGCTATAACTGCTGCCAAAGCGGTTTTTCCCGATCCATAGGGACCGTGCAAAAGAACAGACAGGAGAGAGGTTGTTTTGCTTGCTCTTACAAGGTCTACGAATAGACGACCATCTCTGAGAATGTTATCAACGTAAGGGCTGAAATAGAAAATACCGCCTGTCATGGCATTTTCGAGTTCTTCTTCTGAGACTCCGAAAGCAGGTTTTACTTCATCCAACGCTTTCATAAAATCACTGCGATTGACTTTTATGTTTTCGACATCGTCGCTGACGCTGACGCCTGCTACAGTGCCGACTTTGATGTGTCGATTGAATGCGAATGAGGAAGCGGATTTTACTAGACCTCCTATTTCGGCTCCGGAGAAATTCTTGGTAAGAGTGGCGAGCTCGAGGATGTTTACATCGGGATCTATTATATTATTATCTCTCATTTTTGATGTGTGAATTTTTAGGATTTGTGCCCGGCCGCTTTCATCTGGGAGTGAAATTTCCATATGGACTTCTAAACGTCCAGGTCGTAGAAGAGCATCATCGATCATATCCATACGATTAGTCATTCCGATCAGGAGGATGTTGTTGAGTTGCTCGACACCATCGAGTTTCGAAAGCAATTGATTGACCACACTATCTCCGACACCAGTTCCACTACCACCGCTACCTCTTTGCTTACACACTGCATCCAATTCGTCGAAAATGATGATATGAAGACCACTCTCGTCTCCTTTCTCCTTGTACTCCTTTTCTGCATCGGCAAAGAGCTTTCGGACGTTCTCTTCCGACTGTCCAACGAACTTGTTCAGTACTTCAGGACCGTTGATGATTTTGGGTTCTCGAGAATTCAACATCTTTCCAATTTGACGCGCAATAAGCGTCTTTCCAGTTCCAGGAGGGCCAAAAAGTAAAATACCCTTGACGTGCTGAATACCCAACTTCTCTATTAAACCTGGAGGGAAAATTCGGGAAGCGAAAGCTCTTCGGAAAATAGCACTGAACTCTGTATCTAACCCGCCAATTCCCATATCCTCGAATTTGAAATCCGGGGCAATGATGGAGTTAGCAGCCGGGCGCTTTGCTGATCCCTTTAACTTGATAGGTGATTCGGCATCTTTGTAGAACGTGATTATCGTTTTTTTGGTAAGAGCACCTCTGGCCTGGGGAGCGCTAACAGTAGGCGCTGAGCCTCCCTTCGTCACGCTCAGATCAGCTAGCTGGACGGTTTTTACTATGAAAGACAATGGCATATTTTTGTAGTCCATAATAAGCCTCTGCCCAGGAGCGAAGATTTGGTTCTCATAGCTCTGGTTGAACATTTCGCCCAGTACATCTTGATCGAAGGGTGTATCTGTGATCTTTTTCTGAGAAGCAAAGCCCACCTCAACGTCAAGAGCCCCCAAGTAACAATGACTTCCTTGAGAAAATGGATCGTATGATTCTCCGTTTATGTGGTCCATCATTCCAATATTGCACCAGGTTCGTTGAGGATCCGATAAGCTTATAGTGCCGGGCTGGAAGCCTTGAAGAGGCCTTGCAGTCAATACTTGTTGGCCATTTATCAAAATATATAAGTCTGATCCATCTAGAGAAGGAGGGAAGTCCGAAGGGGATACCGCACAGCTGGAAGTGCCATTAGCATTAAAATAACACACTTTACTAAAAGATATGCGTACAGATTGCCATAAATATATTGGTTTCCCAGCGTTCTGTCTTCAATTTTTGCAATACTAAGTGCTGCCCTTCTTGCCGGATAAGCTAGACCTCTTGGAGCCGGCATCCTCTGTGGTGGGGTTAGGAGACTGGCAGAAGATGTGCCTTTGTGCTTCGTGTGTTTCGTTCAAGTAGCGTTGGCGACTGTAGATGGTTTCCAAATCTCGGAGTGCACCCGACAAGACGTTACCTGCCACGTGATCTATATGACCTACATGGTTGCCGCCGCAGTTGTCCTTACAAGCAAAGAAATTTGAATATATATATAATGTGACTGAATTGCACCATCACTACTCGTTCGATCGAGATCAGTCGCTTTGTAGGGTGGGAACTACTGCTAATTGGGAACAGGCTCTCTCATGCAATATCTTCACATCTTCACCCCCTTCTGAACCTAATCCTCAATTATATCTGCAACCACACTGGCATGGAGACAGGGAAAGTTACTCCATCAAATTTTGTTCAATCTGCTTCAGCTCACATTTGTTCAGACAACAATTATAAGCAATTAAACCTAATCATTGCTAAATTAATCACTTTCTCTCCCAAAATTGACCCGCTACCTGCTACCATCCAAAACGTAGAGGCCGTCCCTTTCGTCCACTTATAACCCGTTTCACACTACCCTCCCCGATTCCATCTGCCAAAGCGAAAGGGAAAGCTAGCCTCCTATTATATACCTCCGCGCCAACCCCCTAGACCATCAAAATCAATACATTTCGAAGAAAGTAATTCGTAATAACCCGTTCGAAAGGAAGGAGTAAGCCGTCTTCCTGTGCGAAGGTGGCGAGGAAGATGGTGTGTTGGCTGTTGTCCACGCGCTTACTATGTTATATCAGAGAGAGATGACACGGCGAAGTAATTGGATGTATAGTATTAAAAAGACTTACAGAGCATTGGCACACGTTACAGCCGCATTAAGAGCAATCGCCGCTATCGGTGCAGGAAGAGCAAGTGCAGGAGTCGGCGAAGGGTGGCATTTTGATTTCTTTGCTTGCTCGAGGTTCAGGGTCGAAATCGCTTGTTGGTTGTTTAGTTAGTTGTTGTTTGTTTGTTCGTTCGTTCGTTCATTCATAATAATGAAAAACAAAGAATGCGACTTACCAAAATAAATTGACCAAAAGTCAAAATAGCAAAAACACAGCCCGCCTATGTCTTCTCCCGAAGATACAAGCTGTCAAACCTAACTAAATAGGTTTTGCGCAACTCCACCTGCCAGCCGAAGGGCCCGGGGCAGGAGGATAAGACGTCGTTCCATCTTGACCCTAGACATCATCGGGTGATGCGGAAGCATTTTACTGCACGGCCACCATCCCTAGCCTGGGTGTTGGGATGCACTAGCTTAAATTAGTTTATAAGGTTGGGTGGGAAGGGTTTGTAGGTAGGCCAGGGGAAGTCAAAGGTGAGCGTGAAAAATTCGACAAATCTACTAAGAGTAGGCTTAGAAGCTGATATATTTTTCGGAAATATAATATAATATATCTAGTAGTATTTAATATCCTCTTTATATTTTGTTTATTTTTAACCTTATTATTAGGTTTTATTTCTACTTATTTTACTATATAATAACTATCCTTAGCCTAAGTGTTAGAATATACTAGCTTAAATTAGTTTAGAAGCTTTAGAATCTAAGCCTCCGCTCCTTAATCACTTATTAAAGTCTTTAAGAAAAGTTTATATAAGGTATTAGTCGAATAAGAACTTATAAACCCTATAAGAGCCTAGTAATAATTAGACTCGCTAATGCTTTTTAGAATAAAGCCCTTTATTTAATCTAAATGCTTTAAGAAGCTATTATAAGATTCCTTCTTATCGTCTTTTTTTATTATAAATCTTAGTCGCTATCTTTATTAGGCTCGCTATCCTTATTAGACTTACTATTTAATAAAGACAGCGACTAAGATTCTATAGTAGAAAGGGACGAATATAGCTTCTTAAAGAATTTAATTTAAATAAAGGGCTTTATTTTAAAAAGCACTTATTAAACCCTTCTTCGCCAACCCCACGAGTTTATTTAACCCTTATTAAAATTAAGACTCCGAGATCTAGTCGTATTATAATTAAGTCTTAATTATAAATACTATATCTTTTTTATAAAATTTAAGCGTATAAGATACTTATAAAAACGGCGATATTCTTAGCTAATATTCCGGCGGTTTAGCTTCTACTAATATAACTAATTTAGATATTCTAGATCTTTATATATTCTTTTAATTATATAAAATAGATCTTTATTAATAGACTTAATTACTATACCTTCTTTAGTATATTAAAAGAAAAGTATTTATATTATCTAAGGTTTCTTTATAATTAGTTTAGTCTTTAGCACTATTTATATTATAATTTTTATAAGGCAAGTATTTAGACATTTTACTTATTTCTAAAAACGGACTTATTTACTAACGTTATCTTTTAAATATAATTTATAATAACTAATACTTAGGCGAAGAAACCCTTAATAATAAAAATATTTTTCTTTTAGTATATTAAAGAAGAAGAAGGTAGAGGAATCGAGTTTATTAATAAAGATCTACTTTAATTTATACTCGTCGCCCTTCTTTATAATTAAAAGAATATAAAGATTTAGAATATCTATATTTAAGCCGCCGGACTATTAGTTAAGAACATCGCCGTTTTTATAAATATTATTATAAGTAACGTTATAAACTAAAGTGTGTTTATTTAGTTACTTAGTTTATAAAAAAGAAGGATAATATATCTACTAAAGCCTTTCGATATTATAAGTAGCGTAGAAAATAGATATTCTTTATTTATAAGCTACTTAGTTAAATATAAAGGAAGATAATATAACTTTATTAATATAAAGAAGCACTTTATAAAGCTCTTATATACTCCTTTCTCTTTACTAAGCTTAAAAGAAACTTATATAAAGGACTTATCTTTATTAATTTCTTAGAAACTAGCGGAAGGCGAAGCGTATATATTATTTATAACGGCAATTTATCTAAAGGAGTTATATCGATCGTTTGTTTAAAAACTCGCTTATTTCTTAAGAGTCCTATATAACGGCTGTCTTAATTAGTAGGTTATATTAATATATTAATTTATTAGTTAGTTTACTTAAAAGGTTTAAGGTTAGATTTTATACTCTTAAAGTGTAGTCTTTAAAGTAAGGGTCGATATAATTAGTTTAATAAGTCTTTAAATAGTTATTATAGTAATAAGTGTCTATTACTATTTTAAGTTAAGTATAAAGCTTTTATTTAAGTACGT
>QYAM01000196.1:0-20357 GCA_003988965.1 Neobulgaria alba
CGTTATAATAAACTTTATTATTAAACTTTTAAGATCTAAGGACCTACTTATAAAAGTATAATATAACTTAATACTAGTTATTATTAATAGGCTTACGAAGTATACTTACTTTATACCTTATTTAAAAGCATTAATAATAAAACAACTTATAAATATAATTATTAAAATTATTATTATATAATATAAAATACTAAAAGAATTTATTATAAATAAAAACAAGCTCTTTACTTTTATATTTTAGTAATTCTTAGTTAGTTTATTAAGAACCTATTATAAGATATTAATATCGTTTTACTTATAAATAAATAAATAAATAAAACGTATTAACTAAGTCTTAAAATAATACTTAAGATACTATATCGACTATTAATAAATAAACTAAGTAGTATTATTATCTATAGCTTAATTTATATATAATAACGTAATTATAAAGACAACTAAGGTCTTACTTTTTAAAGTAAACTATAGTTATTATCTTATTATATACTATAAACTAAGAACCGCTAAGAAAGACGTATATTATATAAAAATTAATATAGATCGATTAAAATAGCTTTATAAACAACTATTTATAAATATTTAGTTTTATACTAAACGGTTAGCGTTTTATTATAATTAAAAACGTCTTAAAAGACTAAGACTTAAAAGAAGGGATAAAGTTTATCTTTTTAAATAAAATATTAAAATAATAAGACCGTTAAATAAGCTAGACTATAAAAAGATAAAACTATTTAAGATTAAAACAATTATAAAAAAAGTTAATTATCGTTTAAAACTCTTAGAATATATAAAAATTAACCTAGTGTTCTATATTTCCTTATTAAAACTAGTATTAGCCAACGTGTTAACTATAGCGTTAGAACTTTTAAAAGAAAATAAAATAATCTAATTTAAAGTCGAGGCTATTATTAAATAAGCTAAAGAAGAGAATAGTTAGCCGCTATATAAGGTATAATAAAAAGGCTATATAAAATAAGACGACACTTAGAAACTAAAAGAAAACTTATAAAATATAAAGACCTTATTACGACGTTTTTATTAAAAGCAAAAACCTCTTATAAAAGATCTAAAGAAGAAAGGAACTCGAACGCGGCGCTAAGAACAGGCCTTATTTATTACTTACGTTCTTATTATTCCTCTTCCTCTTTTCTCTCTCTCTCTTATTTCTTTCTTTCCTTTAAGGCATTTAACTTATCTAAGGTTTTAAGACCACGAGTTAGTATTTCGCTAGCGCGCTCTTATATTAACCGCTGCTGCTTTTAAAGCCGAAGAATCTTCGTTATAGCTTCTTTCTCTTTAGTCTAAAGACGACGAAGCTTCTTAGAAACAAAGGCTATATTAAAAGCAGACGGCCTTTTAATATTATATTTATAACCGCGTTATATATACTTATTATAATAAGAAGAACTTTCCTTTATTATAATATAAGGCTAGGCCACCTACTAATAATAAGAATAAAAAGATATAATAATATAGGAAATAAAACTTTTAATAAGGATAGCTAACTTTAAACGCTCTTTATACTTCTTAGATCGCCTTAAAGGTCTTAGATTATAAGAGGAAGGATTAAGACTATTTCTTTAAGACTATAAAATAGGTAGTATAATAAGATAAAAGGAAGCGTTTAATTTTTTATAAAAATTTCTTTACTTATAATTTAAGCGTTAAGACGACGCTAAGAAAAATAAAGGATAATGTCACGACTTATATAACTAAAGGACCTTAGGCTTAACTAATAAGCGAGGCTTATTAGAAGTAGAACCGAGGTTATATAATAGACCTCTTTAGACCTTTTTAAACCTACGTAAGTCTAAGGCAATCTATTAGCTAAGTGATTTAAGGTCCTAAGGAATTTAATAATATAAAGGCTTTATATAAGTAATAATATTTATATACTTAAATAAGAGCTTTATACTTAATTTAAGATAATAATATATACTTATTATTATAATATTACTTATTAATAACAACTATTAAACTAATATATATATCGACCTTTACTTAAAAGACTTATACTTAAGAAGTCTAAGTATCTAACCTTAACCTTATAAGTAAACTAACCTTATAGCTACTATATTATTATAATAATAATAGTTAAGACAGCCGTTATATTAACTAAGGTGTAAATCCTTTTAAATCTAAATTAAGTATATATTAAATAAGTACTTCCTCCTTTAAGGTACTTAATTTATAACTATTAAATCGTGTTTTATTATAAGAGGTTTAGCCGGCCATTTTGTCTTAAAGTGTAGTTCTAAGGACTTTATATAGTTTTATTACTATTTAAGTATTAATTGTCTTAAATAAACGAATAGTCTTAATAACTAAAATAATTTAAGCTTCTTCGGTTTAAATTTCTATTTATAGTGGTTAAGAAAACGCGTGTTAAAGTTAGTAAGGTAGAATATAAAGAAAAGTAGGCGACTTAGTAATATAGGCGACTTAGTAATAAACTATATTAGACCTATAATAGTTTACTATTTAAGACCGCGCTAAGCTATATTAGGCTTAGTAATTTTAATATAAGCATCCTTAATAGGTCTAGTTTCTTTATATTAAAGGATTAGTAATTATATTTATTAGCTCTTTTTTAAATAAATTTTATAGTCTAGACCGTTTTCGGACCGCGGTCCGACGACCGGCCAGTCTATTAATAAGACTTATATTAGCCGCGTCGCTATCACTAGTACGAGATACTTACACACTTATGCCGAACTAAAATAGCCACCCTCGACGCCTTAAAGCAGGCCCTTAGGTAGAAAGCCTAGGCAACGGCGTCGTCTTTAAAGCAGCCTATCCGATATTTAATATAGCGCCGGCTTCGAGATCTTAGTGCGTGACTAAAATCACGTAAGCATCGATTAGACCCGGTAATAAGGCCCGATCGTTGTACTAAATAAAGATCTTATATTCGTTTTACTCTTCCTAATCATAAGACTTCTTAAAACTATATCGCTTCTGCCGACTTCGGGTTATTCCACTCGCTCCCACTATTGCTATATAATTTAATTCGAAGCATACATGTTTGCATTGCTGTCTATTATATATTTGCAATAAACTTTGGGGCTAATATTATTGTCAGTGCTATTTTTAGACAGCCGTTGATATGGCTCGACGTTTGGAACAGCCACGGACCTCACTAGTGACCCTGGTGATGATCCTTAAATCTAGAATACAGGACAGGGTAATATCGTGGTTGAATGTCATTATACGTGGGATGTGCTAGTAGGTTAAGATAAGGTTGATACGATGAGAATGTACGCTTTTGGAGATTTTCCCCAAGCTACTGGAAGTGACCATACGATGCAGGATGAGTTGTTATATCCAAGGAATCTAGGGAAGATCCGTTTGGTGGAATGGGAAGAAATAATAAGACTAGAAGGAGCGTCGGCACTGCATTATGACTGACCGAGGAATTGGACCATAAAATGAAGAATGCGGTTGCTCTTATCTTTCACCTGATTTTTAAGTGTAATTGGATGACGAGCTTCGATGACCCTACCCCTTCATCTCTATATCGTCCATTTTCCCAGCTGCCTGGATGGCCACTGCCTTCACCTCTTCAGGGAAATCGAGTTTCGCCAACTCTCTGAATCTTATCTTCCAGAACTCCCATCTTTCTCGGGAAAGCCCACTTACGCCCTTATAAAGTTTCCCATTCGCCATATTCTGAAGCTGATCTGCTGTGAGCTCAGTGGAATCAGTGTGGAAGAGCACGTTTCCACTTTGCTCGATCCATTGTGCTGCTGCGAGAATGCGATACTGCCAATGATCTCGTGACTGAGTCTTTTCCTGTTCCAAGGCATCTTTGAGAGTCCAAGTGCCGTATTGAAACCATTTGGTCAAACCACACTCAAGCACACGGGCCGCGAATGCGTTGAAGTTGACCCATTACTCAAAAGCATTGTAATTATCATCTCCTCTTGGTGGTTCTGCTCAGCAACTGTTAGTTAGAACTTCTTTAACATATGCTTGAATCGAATTTCTGACTTACCATACCAGGCTTCCCTTACAGTAGCTGCCAGCAGCGGCAGATCTGTCCAAACTTGCGCTTTTGCCTACGAATCATCGTTAGCGCAGCATCAGAAGCAGTCGGGAGCCTGCCAAAAAGGATTCTCATACCTGCCACACCTCAACTTCAGTAGGAGGAAGCTCCGTCAATGCCTTGATTATCTCAACGAGTCTTGCCTGTGATGGATGATCATGGGGTATTTGCTTCGCAATAGCAATAAAAGTGCCCCAAGTCTCCATCAAGAAGCTCGCCGGAACCTCTAGTTTTTCATCAGGTTGAGCCTCGCGCTTCATGGGGGTAAGAACATCCAACGCCGCTGCCACCGTTGCAGCTGTAATTGTACTCTCAGGCTGCAGATAGTCATTCAGGATGTTAAACGTCTTCTGCTCAATGTGCCACGGCTCGTCATCGTCCTGAAGCCGAAGACTGAGAGACGTCATTGCGATGAGATCTGAGATCAATCCGATCGCGTCTTTGCTTCTCTCGGAAAAGGAATTGTAAGGATTTTGTCCTCGCAAAATGCTAAACTGTTGGACTTTTAGAGGGTTGATGACTTGCTAGGTAAGCACCGTGGTAAGTTAGCTAGATAGCCTTGAATTTACGAGCGGGGGCGGATTTTCTGGTAGCCGCTTGTGCAACCACACCTAATCCAAAGACAAGGTAAACTTGTTCTAGCTGTTTACAGTACTCGTAAGCGAGAGCCTGGAGAGCCTCGCCTACGACAACGAAGGCTTGGTAGAAACCGCAAGACAGCTGTTTACTGCCACTTTTGACTTCAAAGGGTCATTTATTTATTCTTCTTGCATCGCTTCATGCTTAGACGTGGTGGAAACTCATATTGTGCACATCTTGTCAAAACAAGTCACAATTGAGGCTGAAACTCCAGCCAGTTGTCTAAAGCGCTACGTCTCACAAGCAATACAGGTTGTCATATGATGGGTCAAGCTTTTCTATTGTGTTACCCAGTCAAATGCACTTAACTGCAACAGGATGCTTCAAGTTCCGCAATATGAAGCGTGTCGCTGAATGATTCGCCTATGGAGTAGATCAAGAGTCTTATCTCCATCGTTCCGTCTGCACGGCAGCATATTGTGATGATGCTCTTATCTTCGCTATCACCTAGGGCGTATACTTGAAGACATCATGGCTGTTCGGTTTCACTCTTTCGGAAAGTTTCCTCGACGTGATTTGCCGCCCTGCCCGATGCAGTGTCTCCCCCCGTCCCGAATCACATCAAATTGGCTCCTAAATCCTTCGGAAGGAACTCATAAGAGAAGCGGCTGGGCTGGGCTGGCCTTTTTACTACCTTTCTTCCCTTCTCCCCATCTGCTCCTAATCAATTTCAGGCTTAATCCGGTCGAGTCTGTCTACTCTGGCTCCACCTTACTACCTTTAGCTATTCCTTGTTGCCACCTACTCTTAACCATTTCATCGTCGGGAATCCCTTCTATACTAGTCTCTCAGTCTTTGGCCATAACTGTTTCTCGCATTCCGTTCGTGGAGACGTAAAAATGGGCAAGGAGAAGAAGGAGAAGAAAGAGAAAGAAACAGAGGTACGCACTGAATCTTGGCAGCATCAATTGCCGAGAATGCCATTTGACATTCTGTTTCCTACAGTGGTACCATAGCAACAATGCGGAGTTAAAAGTCAACAAAATTGGCGTGAAAACTGTTACCCAGCAGCTAGCCAATGCACCAGGGCCGAATGCCAAGACCAAAAGCGGATATCCCCACACGTACCAGAACCATGATCTCGGCACGGATGGGGAAACCACTGATCCGTGTTAACACTGGCAGTTCCACTACCTCACTTCGAGAGTATCCTGTCTTGCAGAGTGGAGAAAAATACGACTTTCATTCGAAGCCAAAAATGGATCCAGAAACCTACCGGGGGATCACAAACCAGAATGGAAGTTTTAAAGGTGTCATTTGTCACAATGGCGAAGTCGGCAACGCAAATGCAGGGGGTTTCCACATATGTCCTAAGAAGTAGGACAAGTAAGAGAGGGTATTGAAACATGGAAGTGGGATCGAATGTTAAGACTCGCCCTCTTTTTTTGTTTGCTAAATAGGACTTCTAAATCCTTTCTATACCCTTCATGATCAGTGACTTTCCTCTTAACAACCTCAACAGAACCTTGACACCAATATTAAGAGAGAATTTCTTCAGCCTCAGAAAACAGGCGAGAAAATCTAGGACAGATACGGTCTTCCACAAGAGAAATCATACTATTTGTAGATGTAAGACAATGCCAAAACTATACTCCATCGGACTCCTAGCTTTTATATATAATACTCGCCAGTACAGGCTTTTGCTTCGAGGCCATGTTAACCTCTTCTTCCTCAAATATTTTTATAAATTCCTGTCGAACCTCGTCAAATTCACAGAGGTTATTGTCCACTATCTTATCGATACCATGTCCTGTAAGCCAGTAAGGTATAGCAAACATCTCTACAGGTAAAGCACAGGCCCACTCAAGATCCATTAAACAAGTAATGTTCCAGTGTCCGTCGACAAAGAGATTGCTTATATGGAAGTCAGTAAGCTGGAGATAGAAGGGTCCGTTTCGGCATTCCCGCTTAACGTAATGACGTGACAGCATCCTGGGCAATGCGCCAGCCGCCATTTAACCACAGCAGTCTTTAGCATTATAAACTGCGTTTCGATTGCTAATGAAGCTGTTCTTATGCAATGTAAGCATGTCTGCAACAAACGGCTCAGTACAGGTAGACGTTTCGTTCCTCTGTATGGTTCTCGGCGCACCGTCATTTTCTAAGATAATGATAGAGCAAGGCAGTGGTCGGTTTGTCAACGTTATTGTTCCGTTAGTGTGGAACTGGAATGAGCCAACTCGGCGCTGAGGGACACGGGCCAAGGAAAGAATCGAGCGAGACATGCCTCGGAAGAGATTTTGCCTCCGCATTGGGTCGTTGCGGTGCCTGTCCCACGTATTGGAGAGCATCTGGCCCGTATTAGGACCGATATATTTAAGAAGCATATATGCGGTAGGAGACAGTTGGCTCGTTGAATGTGCGGTATAGTATGAGAGGGTAGGGCGTCGAAGAAGGTTGCGAAGACCGCGCTGGAACGTGCGCCAAAGGTGGATGTAGAAGGGCCTTTATTGCTCATATATAAACTATACGCCAACAGCATAGTTAGCACGGAAGCCGTTAAGCGGTATAGATAACTTACGTGGCGGTGGTCAGAGAAGCCGAAGCCGTATAAGTAAGGAGCAAAGGAAGTAACTCTAAGGTATATTTATATATAAATATTCTTCTTAAGTCTTATACCTAAGGCCTACTTAGTATACCTATATCTAAGACCTTAGCTAAAGGCCTTATATAGCTAAAAATCCTTCCTTTTAGCCGGCTTACTTAGCCTTAGTAATTTATATTAATCCCTAACCTTTCCGGTGTTAATACTTCTAGTCGAGGCCTAGGCATATGGTAGGATCATATGGCCAGGGCTATGATAATAATTTTAATAAATATATTTTATATTCTTAATTCTTATTCTTTTCTTAGAAGTTCTCCTTCTATTATATCCCTCTTTGATTTATAAGAGGTAGTACTATAGGCATATGCTTAGAGTCTATTTTAAATCTCTTATAATGTCTATAAGTTTTATAAGCGGAGAAAAATTCACCCTCGGTCTTTAGAAGTGGCGGTAGGATAAGAGGTAGGAAGACGACTGGCTACGAGAAGTATAATAAGAGGGTAGCGAAATTTAAATAAAGAGGAATTTAAGAAAAATATATTAGCGGAATTTAATTAGTAACATAGATATTACGAGGCACTCGATTATAAACTTTACTCTCACTCTTCGCTAGGCCTATTTCAGATATTAAAACCTCTTTATATTTCTAAACATCTAAAATAGTTATTTTTCCAAGAGGGTCTTAAAACTCTATCGCTATGTCTTAATATATCCCCAAACCCTGTCCTAATCCGTAAAAGCCCCAGGCATCGACTTAGTCGGACAATCGTCCTCCACATCCCTAATCGCTGGTGGTTTATACGGATACTCAGGAAAGAAAAGATTCTCTCCAATCTCCCTATTAAAAACCTTCGTCAAGCATACATTATCTTTACACTCGAACGAGGCGCAAACAATAGCATACGGAAGCTTCTCTAATCCTACAACCTCTTCCTTCTTTCCCTCACCCTCCCCTTCCTTAAGTTCTATTAAACGCGGTACCTTGTCGGGATTGAAATAAATCTCAACATTCGTAATCTCAACCCCAAGGCGAACAGCTTGAAGATACCTCCTCCAATAAAGATCAACCGACATACCGCGAAAAAACCCATCTGTCCCCGGACATCTATCACAAGCTAAAAACAATTTATTGAACTTTTCTTTCGAATCTGGGAAATATTTCGTCTTAAAAAGTTTCGTGAGGGTTTCGACCGACCATCCTCCATCCGCAAGAGGAGAAATAGGAGCTTCAAGTTCATCTCGAATAAATTCTTGAATATCCATATCCACCTTTTCTAGTATTTTTAACCAGCCAAAGAAAGTACCAGGTTGCAACATTGCGAGTGAAGTTGGTGTCGACTTCGGTATCTGATTGTAATCTCGGTCGTGGTATCTATGGAGATTCACTTCTCTTCTCACAAGCATTTCCACCCCTTTCGGATCCGATGTGAGCATTTTCCCGGCAATTGCCGAATGAATAACGCTAGGTATATCAAATCCTTCTCCATCGATGACGTCGATATGTTCTAATATCCAATGTAAGGGAGCTTTGATACAATTGAAAACCAAAATGCTATCTAGAATTTTAATCCACATGATATCTCCCCGGGGAAGTTGCGCGGTGAGGATTTTAGTGAGTTCAAGCAGAGCCGCTTGACGTTCCGTTTGGGTTAATGGAATGTCTTTGTCTGGTCGATAAAAGATAATCATACCACCATGAAGGTATCCGAGCTCGCCGGTATCATATTCATCTTCGTAATATTTCAGGAATAGCGAAATCATATCAGCTTTCCTCTTAAAATCAACTACTTGACTGTGCCTCATAGCGCCTATGGGAGGACTTGTCCTATTAGCTAGGAATATACAATAAAGAAGCTAGGTTGGGTACTCACGTGGTAGAATAAAAGGTCCCAACATTGATATCGGCTCCTTCCTGAAGTAAGAATTCGGCAACATGAGTTTGCAATGACTCTGATGCAATCTAAATGCCAAAAGATAAGTATTTCATGATTTTGCTTGGAGAGACAAACGTACGAAGAGGGGTGTTCGCCCATTCTCATCACGATCCCGCACTGACGCCTCGTGTCGTCTAAAGAGTCTTTTAATGCCGTCGAGATCTCCATCGCGACAGAGTTCGAAGATGAGAGATTTTGACGAGACGGCGTTGAAAGGAGTCAGGCTATATTTCCAACCACAGTTGAGCTCGTTTGCACTTAAGTTGAAGCCTTTGGTCAGGCCAAATGCTCGCATGAGAAAATTCGGATACAGAGAGTATTCGACATCCTTCTCGATCGATACGTGATTTACACCTCTCTGTGTTTTTTTCACTTCATAGAATCTGCTCCGTACGCGAACGGGGCCAAGTGGGGTGGAATATACTCGAGACCAGCGATCCCCTGGGTCGTAGAGACCCTTGAGAACGAGGGTCGAAGACTGAACGGGCGATTCGTATTCGAGTTGAATCTGGGTAGTTATTGAAGTTGTTTGGTTGCCTTTGGACTCCGCACGACTTTGGTGGTTGTTATCGGGGACCAATTCTAGTTGATGATTCCCACCCTGTTCAAAATCGCCTTGAATCTGCATTTTCTCCTCGAGATGATTAAATGTACTATTATGTAGATTAAAGTCCACGTGAGTTGTAACAAAATTATTTGGACAAGCGATATGAGCCAAAATTTTCTCTTGTGAGTTTAGGATTTCTGTGGCCAATTCCCTGGAATGTAATTAGCCTGTGGTACATTTGAGTTTCACCTAGTAAAACACACTCAAGTGAAATGGATTGGACTAGTCCAAGTGTGCATTGCGCTTGGGAAATATATGTCCTGAGGGTATCGATCTCGGATTTCTTCAACGCGAACTTGAATGCACCCGCCTTTCTCTTAAACCGACTCTTCGACTTGAGATCTATGGCAGAACCTAACAGCTGGTTGCAAAGCTTCCCAATTTTCCTCCCACAGGACTCCAACGCTTTTTCGGAAATCTCTCCGGGTTGATACTTTTTGGTCCCGTTTTTGATCTTGGATAGAATGTGCAGGAGAAGTTCGATGTCTCGAACAAGCTCATTAACGTCTGAGTTGGCATCCTGGACATCTTTGCAGAATACAATCAGCTTTTGTAGAGTATCCGCCAGCTGAATTGCAATTGACACTACTGCGGTTATACTTGATACTCCCGCTAGTACCTCCATGGCGGCGAATAGAGAGGGAATAACACCATGGAGAGAAAATTAGTGAAGAGGAAAGTAAATTATCGAGAGAAGAGAGCCTTGCGCCAGGCACAAGGCATATGCGCTGAGCTTCCAGACATAGAATGTCTGCGACACTGCCCCTTTATCCTAGCTGAGGCTATGGGCGCTTAGCAAGGTTGAACAGGTGAGAGTTGATCCTCGCTTAAGACCATTGATTACCCAACCAATAGATTCTAGGCAACATGCACATACGAAATTTCAAGAAGCTATCGTAGCACCATGAACCGTTTGAAACGCTGTTATATTCTTGGATATCTCCGCCCCTACTAGAAGAGCGAGCTTCAGCGGCTCTGCTTCGTCTTTACCATTTCTCAACCAAACGCTACAGACTAATTGCTATCTGTGTCGAGGCTGTAATTTGGGCCGATCACAAAGGCTCAGCACCCCCTCGAATCAGTGTTGCATCTTGGCCTCACCTCCAGGCCACTATCCTCGGTACCACCCTCAGCTCATGTATGTTAGTTTGGCTACAATGGTTTGACCATGTGATACATAGTTATTCAGCATTCCTTCCAACCCTTCAACCTTTCGGTCTGCCTAGGCCTTTCAGTCGAAGATATACGTCCGAACCCCATCCATACAGACTCTGAACTGCAATACCCCCACCAAAGTACTCGGCATAGGCTCGACCAAGCGGGAGCCCGTAGCCCAAGCCTGCGATAGAGCTTCCCTCCCCTCCGGCACCTGATATAACATTAAGTGCATCCATGCCGCTCCCGCCAGGAAGCTCGTCATCAGAGAATGTTGTGAAAGAGTATGACCATATATTGGGAAGTACATCTGGACTAATTCCACCTCCCCGATCACGGATCCTTATGGTCACCCCTGGGGCTGGATCGTCAAACGGTTTGATGGGTGGATTGAAATCGCTCTGACTTTTGGAGGAATCACTTTCTCCATTCGGTTCTTGTTGATCTTGTGTAGAGGCTGGTTCCGCCACGATTGTGATAATGATTGGCTCTTGTGAATTCCCGGTCTCCACGGTTGCGCGAAAGGCATTCTTCAAGAGTTCTGTGATGATATATTCTAGATGAACTGGCACGAAGGCAAATCTTGTCTCTGGCTCTCCGTCAGTGATCCACGTTGGACGAACACCGTACTTTAACTCGCATATTTCCGACACAAAGTTCCCACAAGAATTTATTATAGACGCTGGCTGCAGTGCGGTATCAATAACCCCAATGTATGAAGATTGTTCGTCGGCTGGTTGAGTATCGGAATCGGATTTTTGATGTGGATGGGACGAGATATGTAAGGCAATGTGCTGTTCTGCGATCAATCGTGTGCCTATCCTCGCCCGCAAATGCTCATCTAAGAACCGCGTCACATCGGTCGGATCGATATATTTCCTGCATTCAAGGAAGCCTCGCGCGAGAGTCGGTATGGTATGCGAGTGTGTCTCGACCAGATCTGCAAGGACCGAGGTAAAACGGATTTCCTCCTCGAGGGTGGTGATAGCCTGGGACTTATAGGGGAGCAAGGTCGAGAGGGAGTGTAGATAGTTGTTGTAGATTTTAGAGATGTTGGGGTTTGACACGACAATGAATGGGAGGTTTCGAAGGGCGTGTATGCGGTGGGCAAGGCGGATTGGAAGGAGGGAGAGAGTGAAGTTCGCCGACGAGAGCAGGGCTTCTTTTGACAATGGGGGTCGTCCATGTCTAACCACCCAGCCATCAGCACAATTGACCCCTCTGAGATGGAAGCGTTGAGTACTTCACTAGATCAGCCAGGCTTAGAGCATGGAGCGACTTGCTCGCCAGGTTCGCGACCTCATCGTCAGCGACGGTGGTCGAGCTGGGGGGATGCGACCATTTCTGTGCCGAGGGTGATGGGTGTCTGCCCAGTCTGGGGGCAGTGGAGATGCCACGCTTGAGCCATGGAGCCAGGGTTGGGAATTTGCGGGCGAGGGGCAGCCCATTTGTGAAGATCATGGCGGCATTGGTGGTGGGCGGTGATGTTGTAGCGGAATTGGGAATGGCAATGCACTTGGAGGGCAGAGCTCGGCTAGTGGAGGTAGGCAGAGACAAACGCAGCAAGCATGTATTAACTACTTGTAATATATATATATATATCTGGCAGGCAGTACATTTCCAATGACGGTCGATCGCAACAATTCCACCTGTTTCTTGAAACTACGGGTTTAAACTACCCGCCGGTCGGTATGCTCCCTGCCTCACTGGGCCTGGGTGGTAACTGTCCCATTATTCTCCACTCCTTCAACATGGGGAATTGCCTCCAGCGTGGACACAGCATTATCGGGAAAAGTCACTCTGCTAAGAGTCAACGCCTTGCCAACTATTACGGTATCTCATCTGAGTCTAGGTTTCTTACTCTAGGGACGGGTAAGGCTTGTCACGATCGGCCATGATGTCGATTTTCCCCCCTTGTGCTATGATATAGTTGATAGATCTAGACGGCCTTTCCTTAGTCTTGCCTACACTGAGCAAGTGCGCCAATCTATGGCTTACTCATCCCACTCGTCTTGGCTCAGCCCCCCCCGGATGAGAATCTAGGCTGGAATCAGTTTCCTGCTTGACTGGGGAAGGAAGATATCATACAATATATGAACGCATAATGAGGATCTTCAAGGGAATTGTGGGTTATTGGGGATAAAGGAAGATATTCGGTGATGGAACGGGTCTGATAGAGATGGGTGGAGGAGAGGGAAGAGGGGATGGCATATATACCTACAAATGCTTCACCTCCGCCGAGGAGAGGCAGGTTAGGCTTGAGGCCTAATACGATACATCACCCGGGTGGAGGGGCAGAACCCACGACAGCGTATCAGGTTCACGGCAGCACGCGCGGGCAAGCATCTTCGAGGTGAAGATGTCGCGCGGTTAACCCAATCGCCAGGTGTAGATTGTGGTGCGTAGTTCGGCCTGTCTGAGGTGAGCTTGATTCGTTCAGGACCCGGCGCCAACCGCCCAGGAAATAATCCTCCAGGACGGGCGCGAGGAACATAACATCGGACATACAGTACAGTAACAGAGCGACAGAGCAGAGTGATCACGTGGCCATTGATAAGATAAGAGCTGCGGCCGCTAGCACCTCGAAAAAAAGTTGTCGAATTTCTACTCGGGGACGACGAGTTCAAAATTCCCCGTGTACGAGCTACCTCCCCCCAGCCAGGACATCATGGAGGACCAATCCAACAGGCCGCATAGGCCGACCAAGGACAAGAAGAAGAAGGAGCATACGGGAGGTTTGGAGATCCAATACTCCTCGCAGTGATAGCGACTGACACCTTCCAGAGCGCAATCCGAAAGCCTTCAGCTTCGCAAATCCAGGCCGATTAGCAAAGACCGCAGCGCGTTCGCACGATGTACGACCCCCTCAATACCCCCCGAGCTCGACTAACCTCCGCAGATTAAAGAGAAGCGGTTTCATGTCCCCCAGGTCGATCGAATCCCAGAGGAGCCTCCGCCACGACTTGTTACCATTGTTGGACCGCCAGGTGTGGGAAAAACTACACTGCTGAAATCTTTGGTCAAGCGCTATGCCAAGGAAACTCTCTCGGATCCTCTGGGCCCAATTACCGTCGTCACGTCGAAGAAGCAGCGATTGACCTTCGTTGAATGTCCCAACGAACTCGAGGCGATGGTAGATATATCCAAGGTGGCAGATATTGTGCTCCTGATGATTGATGGAAATTTCGGCTTTGAAATGGAGACGATGGAATTTCTCAACATCTTAGCGGCTAGTGGTATGCCAGGAAACGTTTTCGGGATCCTCACACATCTCGACTTATTCAAGAAACCCCAAACACTCAAGGATGCGAAAAAACGGCTGAAGAGCAGATTCTGGAGTGAGTTGTACCAGGGCGCACATCTCTTCTATCTCTCTGGAGTCATCAATGGTAGATATCCAGATCGCGAAATCCACAACCTGTCGAGGTTTATTTCTGTCATGAAGAATCCTCGACCTTTAATATGGCGCAACTCGCATCCATACGCAGTCATCGACAGTTTCCGGGATATCACCCATCCTACCAAAATCGAGGAGGACGAGAAGTGCGACAGGACCGTGGTATTATCTGGATATCTACGTGGGACCAACTTTGCAGCATCGGGGCAACGCGTGCATATTCCTGGATTGGGGGATCTCTCAATCTCAGCAATGGAGGCGCTACCAGATCCATGTCCAACGCCGTTTATGGAAAAAGCGATGGCGCAAGCTTCAGGGACGACGGGTCGAAGGCGTCGTTTAGATGAGAAGGAGAAGAAGCTTCATGCGCCAATGTCCGATAAAAACGGGTTGAAGATTGATGGTGACACAATTTGGATTACTCGCGACAAAGGATTCAACTTTGACCGAGATGATGAGTGGGAAGAGCGCGGGCAAGGAGAGGAATTGATTGTCAGCTTGCAGAACGAGAGGAAGCTTCTTGGGGAGACGGAGCAAGGAGTCCGGTTGTTCAGCAAGGGTGGAGCCATCACTAACGTTCCAGAATCTGAAGACACGGGTCGCAAACAGCCTCGATCAGCCCGATTTGTTGAGCGAGATGGTAACGAGTCTGATGAAGATATTGCTGACGAAGGTTTTGTGAGTGGAGACGAACCGGATTCTGGCGACGAAGCGGTAATCACTGAAGACAAGCTTGGAAAGGCATTCAAGAAGTCGGCTGATAAAGTGGAAGATGTTGCCTTTGCGGATAGTAATTCGGATCTGGGATCAGTATCGGAAGAAGAGGATGATGAGGATGAAAGTGATGAGAATGAAGAGGGGGTCTCCTCTCGCTGGAAACAGAACATGATTGAGAACGCTCGTAAACTCTACAGCCAGAAAAGATCTTTCAGAACAAGTGACCTTGCGAAGTTAATATATGACGAAACTTTGACACCAGCAGAGGTCCTGCAGAAATGGGGTGGGGTAGAAGTGGAGAAAGAGGAGGATATCGAGGCCGACTCCGAGGATGAAACTTTTTTCAAAAAATCCGGGAAAGATACGGCCGACGACAAGGTTGAGGACAGATCAATTCCAATTCTCGATTATGATGAGTTAGAAGCCAAATGGGCCGAGGAAGATAACATCGAAGCTCTGAGGGTTCGCTTCGCTTCCGCCAGTCTTTTGAAAGAGGGTGAAGATGGGAGCGATGGTGGCGAAGGAGAAGGGGAAGACGAAGATGAAGGAGATGGCGAATTCCAGGATCTCGAGGCCGAGGAGGAGGAAGCCAAATCCGACGACATCGAAGCAGAACGCGAGAAGAACGCCCGGAGGAAAGAGGAACTGAAACTTCGGTTCGAAGAGGAAGATCGTGAAGGTTTCAATAATGATAAGGCAAATGCACGGCGTGAAGGTGGTGGCGACGAGGAAGAGTTTGGAGAGGATGATTGGTATGATGCACAGAAAGCCCAAATTCAAAAGCAACTCGACATCAACAAATCTGAGTTTGAACTCCTAGACCAAAGCCGTAGAGTCAACGTTGAAGGATTCCGAGCTGGCCAGTATGCCAAGATTGTGATTGAGGGTGTGCCATCAGAATTTGTCACCAGGTTCGATGCAAGAATGCCTATCATTGTTGGAGGTCTATCCGCAACAGAAGATCGCTTTGGATTCGTGCAAGTTAGGATAAAGAAACATAGATGGCACAAGAAGATTCTTAAGACAAATGATCCTCTCATCTTCTCCATGGGTTGGAGAAGGTTTCAGACTCTACCAGTGTATAGTATATCCGACAACCGAATTCGAAACCGGATGTTAAAATATACACCAGAACATATGCATTGTTTTGGAACATTTTACGGGCCCCTAATCGCTCCAAATACAGGTTTCTCATGTTACCAATCTTTTTCCTCGAAGAATCCAGGGTTCCGGATCGCAGCCACAGGGACAGTCTTGAACGTGGACGAAGCCACCGAAATCGTCAAAAAGCTCAAGCTTACCGGAACTCCAACCAAGATCTACAAGAACACCGCTTTCATCAAAGATATGTTCACAACAGCTGTCGAAATCGCCAAATTCGAAGGTGCATCCATCAAGACTGTCTCTGGTATCCGAGGACAAATCAAAAAGGCACTAAGCAGACCAGACGGTCATTTCAGAGCAACTTTCGAAGACAAACTTCTTATGAGTGATATCGTATTCCTCCGTGCTTGGTATCCTATCAAACCTCATCGCTTTTACAATCCTGTCACCAATCTTATTGGCTGGGAAGGTATGCGATTGACTGGACAAGTCCGAGCAGATGAGAAGATCCCAACTCCACAAGATAAAAATAGTCAGTATAAGCCCGTTGTTCGAGCTACTCGCCACTTCAACGCTTTGAAGGTCCCTCGAGCTCTAGCAGCAGAACTTCCATACAAATCTCAAATTCGCCAGGCCCCAAAACAGAAACATCAAACCTACCTCCAGAAACGAGTTGTGGTTGCTAGTGGTGAAGAGAGGCAAGCTAGAGCTTTGATGCATAAAGTCAATACTCTGCGTAATGACAAAGCTGCCAAGAGAAGAGAAGCCAAGGAAGAGAATAGAGTCAAGTACAGGAAGAAGATCGCGGAGAATGAGGAGAAGAGAGGAGAGAGGGAGAAGAAAGAGAAGCAAGAGTATTGGGGAAGGGAGGGCAAGAAGAGGAGAGCCGAAGGTGATGGCGGCGGCGGTGGAAAACGGCAACGATAGATTGTCTGGATATTTAGCTGTATTTATTGGCGCAATTGGGAATCTTGGGGTGTAAAAGCAAATAGTGCATTGCATAGAGTAATGAAGAAGATGAATTATTTTATTAATTTTGTCTCTTTAACCTGCTTTTATGAAGTCCCCAGGTGTGAAATGACTGTCTAGAGGAGAAATAGAGAGCTAGTTTTAGCATATGAATTTTAGGACATTTGAAAGTGTAGTATTTTAAAAATTAAGCTATCTTTTACAGGATATTTAAATATTCAAATGTCCTTTATAAGATCTTCAGATCTATACGGCTAAGGTTCGTATGCCAAAGCCGGCCTCTTGTTTCTCTTTCTTTCCTTTTATGGGAGTGTGTATATGGTTCATAGTTTATAAAGCTTCTAAAAGGACGTGACGAGTGAAGTCATTGTTGACCAAATATGCATTGATTACGCGACTCCCACGCCTTACTCGAAGATATATTCGAGGTATATATATACTATTAGGACGAAGACCTACCATAGATATCCTTTCCCTTCTAGAAAGACTAGTACTCCTCGGAAGGAGAAGTTTAAACATCTCCTACGATACCTCGACCTAAGAGAGAGAGATAAACGCGTTAATGTCATAGCTAAGAATTAACACTACTAGCACATTTAAATTAAATAGTCTAGGATCAAGTAAAAAGACAGTTAAGTAAGAACAAAGAGCAGGATTAATAAAATTGAGATGATACGCATCTACTCGCTTTAAGGGCGTCTAAATCCTCTCATGGAAATAGAATATCCGCATCTCGACGATCCTCGCGACAAGCCGCTTTATAGATAGACCAGATATAAGACGAAGATCATTCAGTATCTAAAACTGCTCTAACCACATCTAGACCTTCTAAAGCATTTAATGACGAAGATAAGAAACCCTTAAGATTAGATGAAGATGAGACCTTTAAATACTATAACAAAGACAATAGTAAACTACGTTTCCTTCCTGAACGTGATCTTAACACAACGGGTTCATAAGAAGCGTTAATTTCGCGTCTCGAAAACCCTTCTATCAATTGTAACTCTCTCACATCCGCCGAACTAGGCGAAATGCTTAAAGCACGAGATGTCTTATGTAAAGCTAGTTATTCTAAAGAGACGAAAATTAAACGATTGAGAATTAATTGCCTAATTGCTAGATGGGCTAATAGGACTCAGACTGATAAAGGGCTTCGCCGGTAGATAATATCATATATAGAACGGCAAATTACTGGCATGCCACCTATACTAATATTAATTACTCGTATGCCACCCTGCCAATTAAGCCCCTCACCGCCACTTCTTTAACATTAGCCATGCTTGCCCTTATCCTTCACAATAGATTTATTATAATAATTCCTACTATACCTTATCTTCTTTTATCACTTATAACTATGGTCAGTGTTAGCGATAAGTTCCCCTCGATCGAGGCTGCCAGCGAAGCTATTAGTCGTTATATACTTAATAAAGGTGAATTATATAGAGCGTATAAGTTAGATAAAACCCGCTATATACTTATATATCGTAATTCTAAGTGCAAATTCTAAATTCGAGCATCTAAATTAAAAAAAGATAAAGCCTTTATTATAAAACTCGACCCTTATTTTTATACGCCTACTACTTATTATAATTTAAAGCCCTCTTATTTAATATAGTATCTTAAAGACCACTATTAAGCCTTTGTTATTAATAATTAAGATATTATATTAATATAAATTCGATTAAATAAACGCTTACGATTTAATAACTTTATTAATTATTAATAAGTATACTAAGTAAAGAAAGTATTATTTAAAAAGATTAAAAGATAAGAGGCTAATTACTTTACTTAATTTCCGGCTTATATAATACGGCTAGTAGAGGCAAATAAGAAGAATAAATCTTAGATTATATAAAATAAAAAGATAAGAGCTTTTAAAGTAGTAGTATTTATATTATAAGTTATAATTAAGGCATATAGCTATCTTTAATAATTTTAAGCTATTAATACTTATTATACTAAGTCTTAATATTATATAATATTAATAATTTATTATAGTATTAATATAAATAATAATATAATACCCGTTATATAAGTATTAGTTCTTATAAAAAATTAAACTTAATAAATATAATTTTATAATTTTCTTACTTTATGCTTTAAATAAATAATATAAAAAGATATTATTTTTATTTTTAATAAAGATAAAGGCATTGCTTTAGCTATATTAAAGGTCTTTTTAAAGTATATTCCTACTTATTACTATTAGTATATTATAAATAATATATAGTCTAAGTTTAAAGTTAAGTGCCGGCCTCTTTTTTAAAAGTATATTTAAGTAAAAACTAAAGAGTAATTTTAAAAGGCGTTAAAGGTATTAAAAGCAAAGAAAGCTATTATAATAATATATATTAATAATATTCCTTATAAATTATAAGCAAGATATACGTTTCTTATATTATAATATAGTTATTATATCTTAAATATTATAAAATCTTTAAATAGTATATAAAAACAATTATAATACCTTTTATTACTTAAAATAGTAGATAATATCTAAACGACTATTATAAAGACCTTTTATAATCGATTATATTATTTATATAACTTCTCTTATCTTCTTAATACTATATATCTTAAGTTTTAAAACTAGTTAAAGTTATTATAAAGATATAAAGCTTTTAAGTTAAGGAATAATATATACTAAGTATAAGTCCTTAATTCTAGTTAGAAATTTATTATAGATCTTAAAAGACGAGTGTATAATTATAACAACTTCTTTAAGTATAAGAGCCCTTATACTTATATAATTATAGCTTACTAATATAAGTAAGATTATCTATATAACTATTTTAATTAGATAGTAACGCTTTATTTATACTATTAGACATATAGGAAGGCAATTCCTCTTATTTCTATTAAGAATCTATAGTTAGATATACGTATTTAGCCTCCTTTTTAGTATATACGACGAGGCCGACCAAAGACTTTATATATACGTAAAGGAGATTAAGAACGAAAGAAGAGAAAGTGTCCTTAGTGTGGAGTATTAGGGCATAATACTCGTATATATATAGCAGGGCCAGGGCTTGATCATAGACGTGGAGAAAGAGCACGAAACTGGAGGATATAAGAGGAGTTTAATAATATAATGGCATTAGATATAAAGGAGATAGAGTGGACAGTAGAAGATCAATTGTAAGCTAAAACAGTTAGTGGTGGTGGTGGTGGTGACGGCGGTAGCGACGGCAGTAGTGAGCTATCAGAGCTTAATAGTAGTGAGTTTGAAGATATAGAGCTTTAGG
>QYAM01000197.1:0-19672 GCA_003988965.1 Neobulgaria alba
ACTAAGTACTTAAAAAGCTTTAAAAAAAGCATTTAATAGCTTTATTAAAAAAGAGTGAATTTTATTAAGAAGAAGTTACTTTCTTAGGCTTTAAAGTTAATTAATAAGGAGTATTAATAAAACTTATAAAATATAAAGCTATTAAAGAATAGCTAAAACCTATTATAATAAAAAAAGTATAAGAATTTTTAAGATTTTATAATTTTTACTAAAGTTTAATTAAAAGATACTTAGGAATCGCGATCCTACTCTTAGATTTAATAAAGAAGAATAAAAAATAAGAATTTAAAAATACTTAAAAGAAAGTATTCTTTAAACTTAAATCGAAGTTTAATAAAAATCGTATTATAATAATATTCGACTTAAAGAGGCTAAGAATAATTAAAATAAACGTATTAAACACTATTATAAAAGTAGTATATAATTAATTAAATAAAAAAGATAAACTACGACTAGTAGTCTTTTATTTAAAGAAGCTCTTATTAATAAAACTTAACTATAAGATATATAATAAAGAATTATTAATAATTATATAAATAATAAATAAATAAAGACATTATCTTAAAGAAGTAAAGCACTAGGTTATTATTTACTTAGATTACTAAAATCTAAAGTACTTTATAATAATAAAGCAACTTATTAAAATATAAGCTTATTAATTAAAAGTATTATTAAAGTACGATTTCGTTATTTAATATTATAAAGAAGTAGAAAATAGTCGAGTAGACGCACTTAATAAAAGAGTTAATTATAAAAAAAACACTTTTAAATATTAAAAAGCAATTTTAATAAAAACAACTTAAGGATTACGACTAGATTAAAGGACTATAGCCTTAGGTCTATAAATAAAACTTTAAGATATAACCTAAGAAATCCTTAAAGTATATAAAAAAGATAATATAATATAAAGAATCTTAAGTTATTTATTAAAACACCCGTTGTTTAAAAAAGCTATAAACGGACTATTATTATTTTAAGGACTTATTTACTTATTAAAAGAACTTCGAAATAGATATATTAAGAATATTTATAAACTTTCGCTATATAGATACTAAGGAATTAAAAAGACGTTTAAACGAGTTAATAAGGACTATTACTTCTTAGGATTAAAAAGGTAGTAAAGATAGTCGTCTTTACTTATAATGTTTATAAAATATTAAAATTAAAATAATATAAACTATATAAGAAGTTATAACCTAATAATATATTATAATAAAGATAATAAATCGTTATAATAAACTTTATTATTAAACTTCTAAGATCTAAGGACCTACTTATAAAAGTATAGTATAACTTAATATTAGTTATTATTAATAAGCTTACGAAGTATACTTACTTCGTACCTTATTTAAAAGTATTAATAATAAAACAACTTATAAATATAATTATTAAGATCGTTATTATATAATATAAAATATTAAAAGAATTTATTATAAATAAAGACAAGCTCTTTATCTTTATATTTTAATAATCCTTAGTTAGTCTACTAAGAACCTATTATAAGATATTAATATCGTTTTATTTATAAATAAATAAATAAATAAAACGTATTAACTAAGTCTTAAAGTAGTACTTAAGATACTATATCGACTATTAATAAATAAACTAGGTAGTATTATTACTTATAGCTTAATTTATATATAATAATATAATTATAAAGATAACTAAGGTCTTACTCTTTAAAGTAAATTATAGCTATTGCCTTATTATATATTACGAACTAAAAACTGCTAAGAAAGATATATATTATATAAAGATTAATATAAACCGATTAAAATAGCTTTATAAATAACTATTTATAAATATCTAGTTTTATATTAAATAGTTAGCGTTTTATTATAACTAGAAACGTCTTAAGAGACTAAGACTTAAAAAAGAGAATAAAGTTTACTTCTTTAAATAAAATATTAAAATAATAAGACTATTAAATAAGTTAAACTATAAAAAGATAAAACTATTTAAAATTAAAATAGTTATAAGAAAAGTTAATTATCGCTTAAAACTCTTAGAATATATAAAAATTAACCTAGTGTTTTATATTTCCTTATTAAAACTAGTATTAGCTAACGCGTTAATTATAATATTAAAACTTTTAAAAGAAAACGAAATAATTTAATTTAAAGTTAAGGCTATTATTAAATAAGCTAAAGAAGAGAATAGTCAGCCGTTATATAAAGTATAATAAAAAGGCTATATAAAATAAGACGACACTTAAGAACTAAAAAAAAACTTATAAAATATAAAGACCTTATTACGACGTTTTTATTAAAAGTAAAAACCTTTTATAAAGGATCTAAAGAAGAAGGGAACTTAAACGCGGCGCTAAGAATAGGCCTTATTTATTACTCGCGTTCTTATTATTCCTCTTCCTCTTTCTCTTCTTTTTTTTATTTCTTTCTTTTCTTTAAAGCATCTAACTCGTCTAAGGTTTTAAAACCACGAGTTAGTATTTTATTAACGCGCTTCTATATTAACCGCTACTACTTTTAAAGCCGAAGAATCTTCGTTATAGCCTTCTTCTCCTTAGCTTAAAAACAACGAAGCTTTTTAAAAACAGAGGCTATATTAAAAGTAGACGGCCTTTTAATATTATATTTATAACCGCGTTATATATACTTATTATAATAAGAAAAACTTTTCTTTATTATAATATAAGGCCGGGCCACCTACTAATAATAAGAATAAAAAGGTATAATAATATAAGAAATAAAACTTTTAATAAGGATAGCTAACTTTAAACGCTCTTAATACTTCTTAAATCGCCTTAAAGGTCCTAGATTATAAGAGGAAGGATTAAGACTATTTTTTTAAGACCGTGGGATAAGTAATATAATAAAATAAGAGGAAGCGTTTAATTTCTTATAAGAATTTCTTTACTTATGATTTAAGTGTTAAGACGACGTTAAGAAAGATAAGGGATAGTGTTACGACTTATATAACTAAAGGACCTTAGGCTTAACTAATAAGCGAGGCTTATTAAAAGTAGAACCGAGGTTATATAATAAACCTCTTTAGACCTACGTAGGTCTAAGGCGATCTATTAACTAAGTGATTTAAGATTCTAAAGGATCTATTAATATAAAGGCTTTATATAAGTAATAATGTTTACGTACTTAAATAAGAGCTTCGTACTTAATTTAAAATAGTAATAAACACTTATTATTATAATAACTATCTAAAGACTTATTAAACTAATTATATCGACCTTTGCTTTAAAGACTATACTTTAAGAGTATAAAATTTAACCTTAAACCCTTTAAGTAAACTAATTAATAAATTAATATATTAATATAACCTACTAATTAAAACAGCCGTTATATATTAGTATTAAAACTTATTAACTACTTAGATTCTTAGCTATAAAATAGATTTATTTAAAGGTAGCTAAATTAATAAATAATTATACGACCTTAGAAATAATTAAATATATTATTATAATAACTTTTATACTTTAATTAAGGTTTAGTATTAGCTTTAGAAATGCCGTATAATTACGCCTAGACTAACTATATATTAATAATTCTTACTTAAGTAAACTAATACCTAGAATTTAATATTTAATTAAATAAAATAACTTAAAACGTCGAGGATTAGTTACGCTATATTCGTACGGTTATTTAATAATATATTTGTATAAAAATTAATTAATTTAAGGCACTTAAGGTTATTTAAGGTTATCTTCTTTATATTATAAAGGAGATAAGATATTAAGATTATATATATCCTTACTTATAGTCTATACCTATCTTTTTTATAATATAAAGAACGGAATCTAGACTAAGGGTCACCTAAAGTGTATTAGCTTTTAAATTATATAAAATAGCCTATAGATTTAATATCGTTATTATTATTAAGTTTAGTATTAATAAGATCCTTAGTACTAATATACCTTTAATCCTTTATATAAACTCTAAATCATTATATAACTACCTTATTAAGTTAGGTACTACTTAAGAGAAGCGCTTTATAATTAATTTAATATATCTTTATTAATTATATAAAAGAAGAGAGATCGTAGAGGTTAAATAGATTAAAGGCTTTTTAAATCTAGTAGATTTAATAATAAAGGCAGCTTTAAATTCTATACTTAAGTAGTTAATTAATATTAATAAAGTTATATTAAAAGAAGAAAAATAAGTCAAACGACCTAATATATAAAAAAACAGCTAAGGATTAATATATTAAACGAAATAATATATTAAAAGAAGGCATATAATAATATACTTTACTTTAAACTAATTAATTAATATAAAGCTATTAATTAAAATCTTTTATATATATATTTAAGGCTATTAAGGCTAATTAAGGAAGGGTTCTAGTGTTAGTATAATTAGAAATTATTATAAGAATTAATATACGATCTATATACGACTTAACTAGCGTATAATTATATAATTACTTATATAACTATATATATAACCTTAGTATACTTAAGCTTTAATACTAAGGTATAACTTAGTATAGAATTAATAATAAATTAAGACTATAATAATTAAGCTACGTCTTATATAAGCGTAGAGTGATTAATAACCTTAGTTCCTTTATTATAATATATTAATAGTTATTAATAATTAATATATAGTTATAACTTTTTATTTTTCTTAAGAATAAATAAGATTAAGTATTTAGCTAGCGATTTTAATAATTAAATATATTCTTTTCTTAGTTTAGTATTTATATATTTCTTAAGTGTTTATTATTTATTTTTTAATAAAGGATATATTAAAAGGTAAGTCGGTTTCTTTTCTTCTTTAAGTAGGATTTTATAGTCTTATAATTAGTATTATAATAATATATAGTCGTTTATTAGTTTTATAAATACGTCTTAATATAATTTAAATTCTTTAAGTAACTAATTTAGCTACTTATCCTTTTTTTACTTAATTTATATTATTATAATTCGATTTAAAAGATCTATTTCTTACGACTTTAAGTAGGTTTTAAATTCTTTATATATTAAGAGTATTAGCTTCTTTTAATTAACTTATTAATTTTCTTAGTTAATATTTAAGTTCTTTTATTATAACTATAAATCTTTAAAAATAATATCCTTAGTTATTAATATAATATTAAAAGACAAAGTCATTATTCTTTTATTAAGTTTTACTTCTAAGGGTTTTATTTAAAATAAAATCTTTCTTTTATTTTTTACTTCCTTTTCTTTTATTATTATAAGTTAATATAGCGTTACTTTTTAAATATATCTTTAGCCTTATTATTAAAACCACTCTTAATTAATAAAGTTCCTTTTTACTCTTAAGTCTAATAACTTAGTTACTTTTCTTCTTTTAATATATAAAAAGATATTAATAAATAGGCGTTTTATAATATATACTTTGGCTATAATATTAATAAATCGTTAAGACAAGTCCTTTAGTTCTTTTATTAGCCCTTAGTTAAAGAAACTAAACCTTTTAACTTTAATTCTTTTATTATAATAATAAGATTATTTAATAAGTCTTAAGTTATAAGGTTCTTTTTTTATTTCTAAAGCTATGTCTTAACTTTAATATTAAGTTATAAAGGTATATACTTATACTTAACTTTTTATTAATAATAAGTCTTATATCTTTCTTAAATATAGTTAGTTTAATAAATAATATATAAGATTCCTTTAAGTGGTTTTAATAGATTATAAAGGTTGCTTAAGTTAAGGCGATGCTTATAATCTTATATTTTATTATTATTTATAAATAGCTATAACTCTAGTTAATACTAGGCTTCTTATTTCTAACTTTAATATTCTTTATAATTATAAAAGGTGTAGTATATTTAGTTTAGTCCTAGTCCTTTTATAATATATTTCGCCTTTTTTTCTTTATTATCTTTAGTAAATATTATAAGGTCCGATTTATAGTTTAAGATTTCTTATTTTATTTTCCTTTACGCTTCTTTTATTAAAGGTGACAGCGAAGTAGACCATTATTCTTATTCTTTTTTATCCTTCTTTTAGTCCTAAATTTATTTAATAAGCTTATAAAAAACGTCCGCTAGGTTCTTTTTTAAAGATATTATAAATATATATATAAGTATTCTTTTAAGTAGTTATGTTTTTTTTACTAAGAGTTTAATTATAGTCGTGATTTATTATTTAGGTTACTTATATTCTTTAGTATAGTGGCCTTCTTTTTTATAATTATAGTATTTACCTTTTTATTTTTTTTATTATTTTTATAATTAATCTTTTTATTAATAATATTATTAAGGTCTTTATTCTTTTTATAATATACTTCTTCTTATTTATACGACCGTCGTTATAAGTAGGTATATCTTTTATTATTTTCTTTTTTTATAACGTCGTTCTTTTTATTAGTTTTAAATTTTTATTACTAGATTCTTTATTATTATAAAACCGTCTAGCTTCTTTAAATAAGCGATCTTATTCTTTAGGTCTTTTAAAAGTCCTTTATAAAACAATATACTTAAGACCTTAAGGTCTTATTTTATTCTTAGTATATATTATATAAATACTACTAAGTACTTAAGAAATAGTCCTTTTATTATTAAATTTAATATTTATTAAATAGCTTATTCTTTTTTATCTTTTTCTTTATAGACCTTCTTTATAGTATTCTTATAACTAATATAGCTTTAAAACATTTATTAAGTATTATCTCTTCTTTTTATATGTTTTTTAAGCTAGTAGTTATTTAAAAAGGTCTTCGCTTAACTAAAGGCCGCTCTTTTTAAGTAAGATATTATATAAGTGACCTTATTAGCTTCTTTTAAAAAAGCATTATTATTATAAATAATATAAATCTAGAGTTTTACTAAGTGTTTTTTAAGTTTAAATAGCTTTTTATTAAATATTAATAAAGAGGCAACCTTAATAGTCTTATAATTATTAATTATTATTATCTTTATATCCCTTTCCTTATCTTCGCTTTTATTTAATATAGCTATTAATATTAATAAAGGTGGTTATAAGATAAATCTTATTATTAATATATTAACTAATGCCTTTTATTAATACTTAAAGTATAACGGCTGTCTTAATTATTACTATTATAATAACGTGGTAATTATAAGGTTAGTTTACCTAAAGGGTTAGGTTTAGATACTTAGACTTCCTAAGTATAAGTCTTTTAAGTAAAGGTCGGCGTGTTATAGTCTTTATTTAATAATAGTTTAATTAGTAATATTATAATAATAAGTGTATATTACTATCTTAAGTTAAGCACGAAGCTCTTATCTAAGTGCGTAAACATTCCTGCTTATATAAAGCCTTCGTGTTATATTAGAGTCCGAAGCCTTAGAGTCCTTCTTATAAAGCCCGACTTTATAAAGTCCTAGACTCTAGCCTTCGGGACTCCTCGCTTAACAGCGTCACCTGACCTAGGTTCTACTGCCAAGGGGCGTTCTTATTAATTAAGCCTAAGGTCCTTAGTTATATAAGTCGTGATATATAATTAATTCTAAGACTATCTTAAGGTTTCTTATACTAAGGATAGGCGCTTAGACTTAGATAAGGTATATAATATATAAAGAAGACTTAAGAGAAGTTCTTTCCTTAGTTTATTCTCTTTATATCTAAGAATTATAGTTATCTAAGTATTTTACTATTGACTTATAATAGAAATTACTACTTTATTTACTTTATTTTATAATAATAAGTAATACTAAACTAAACTTTAAAGAAAGTCTATACTTCTAACCGTTTATAACTTAGTACTTCTATTAGAAACCAAATCCTACTTTAAGACAAAGAAGACTTAAAAATAATAAGAATAATACTTTTAAAAGAATAAACCACACTTAATATATTAATGCTTTTCTTTATTAATAATAGAAGTCTAGTTCCTAAGAGTTAATAATATAAACGCGATTTTCTACCATGTAAATTTCATAAGAGCAGGATTTAAGACAACCGGCAGCAAAAAGTGACTAAATATAATGCATGAAAGTGGGAAGATAGCAATGAGTGTATTAATTCTCCATAAAGGCGGGAACACGAAGACCCCACAGACTATTAGCACGGTTGAGAAAATGCAAAAGACGAATGTGAACTTAAAGCGAGAGGCAATAAGCGGTAGCTCGATAAAAAAGGATGTTTCCACGACTTCTTTTGAGGTGGCACCCCAGCTCATGTCAATAGAGAACATATGGGCTAGAATTGCCTGAGAGACGTGCGTGGATATTCCTCCGAGGAAGATAAATAGGAGTGGAACCCATTGGAAGCAGATCAAAAGCTGGTGCGAGAGTTTCTTGCCTTCACTACGATACCGGATCATTGCTAAGGCAAGATTGCCGCAGCCGCTGAATATCACGATCAACGCGACCCAGACTCGCCATGAATCCATGTAGTAATGATCCAGGTGTCCATTGAGCCAGCCTATCAAGAAGTAATTCATAAGCGTCGCTATCCATGCGTACCCAATAGCGTAGTACGTCCCAATGTATGCCATGATTGTTATCTTTGATCCAATTGGCATATTCGAAAGCATGAACTGCCTGAACAGCGGGGTTAATGGTCCCCTTTTGAGCCAGAGCTTCACTGGGTGGAAGAGTAGTTCGTTACACCCGTATGCGTATTTCTCCCATCGAGCTAGTTCGTCGTAAACAGTGAGGGAAACACCTTCTTTAAACTCTTCGCCACAGTATCCGCCCAATCGAACGACCCATCCATAACTCTGAAGTCTCAGGGAAATATCAAAATCTTCGGATACGTGGGACTCAGACCAAAATTTCTCATACGTCAACCCGGTATATTCATCTAGGTCATAAAAAGACGTCTCTTGAAGGGCGGCCCAGCGTAAAAATGCGTTATGGCCGACAAAGGGCGAAACATCCCCAGAAGCAACTGCAAAACGAATGGCAGTGTAAATGAGATTAGTAAAGAACCTAGAATACATTAGCATAGTTTTAATGACTGGACATGTGGGTTGATCTTACGTGATGCCATTCTCGAAGTACGTCGTTGTGACGTTCATGACCCCAGAAGGGAATTGGAGGATTGCAACTTCTCGTGACTCTTCGAGTTCACTGACCGCATCAATAAAACACCCGGCCGGTACGCGGGTATCTGAATCGACGATCAAGATGTAGTCACCAACTCTGATATCACCGCCCGCCCAAGCGCGGCCCTGTTCCTCGACAAGGACCTCATTCAAACACTTGACATAAGCATCTTCTTCCTCATCTTGGGTCCACGGGCCTTCTCGTTGCTCGTTGGATAGTTTGTCTTCCACCTTGATGCTTATAGCAAGGCCGAAGTTCATGTTTGAGGCCTTCTTAAACTTCCCCTTTCTAGCAAACCTAGCCAAACCTTCCCCAGTTGGATTATGCTTTGGTCTGGCAACCCAACCAATGTCGTTTGCGAGGTAAAAATTCTTGCGTTGTTCAGCTTCCTCTGGTGGCATGATCTGCATTCCATCATCATTAATAAATATGTTAGAAGTTCCACCGTGAGATTCGTAGTCCCTCATAGCGGCCTGAAGAGATCGGATAGTCGGTATAATGACTGCTTCAAGACCCTCCTTGTAGACAGGACATTGAATTGTGACGTGGGGGAGAGGGCCATTTTTCCGGTCCAGCCGTCGTGGTGGAAATGCTGTGTAGTACCTCGAGTTGTACTTCGTCTGGTGGACGGGTCCAAATATTTGCCAGATTGAGTTGATTACTGCTTGGCAGAAGAACTACACAATTTGGTCAATCATTATTCTGTTTGAGCGCACTATCTAACAACTTACTAAACTGACAAATGTTTGCAAAGGAACTACCACGAGGAGCGCAATACGCCCCCACCTGAAATCGGTGGTGACTTCTTGCGCCAACGACCGCGCACCAAGACCAGCCAATGTCAAGGCTACAGCACTCGTGAGAGCAACAGTGCACGCATTGATCAGGACGATTGGTCTCTTTACTGGACTTGCAGCTTCGAGATCAACATCAAGTTCGTCGCCGACGCCTCTCTCCTCATACTCAGCAAAGCTATGTTGGGTTGAATGCGTTGTCTGTGTACTCTCTTGGAGCGCCTGGGTCTGGCTGAGTAACACATTAGATCCTTCTTGGATCATATCGTTAACAATGTCGGTAATGTGCAACTTCAACGATACTATCCCAGTACGGTTTGCGGCCAGAATATTCCAAGGCTCTTGCTCGAAGAAGGTCTTCTCATAAGCGTTCCGTTGCTGGATAGTAACCTGCGCTTCTAATTCTTTCGTGGACCTGTTCTTGACAGCAATCCAGCCATGTTGAAGCCATTCGCTTTTGTTCTGAGCTACTCGTATGGCCTTCTTCTCGTCGCCAGGTTGGATAGCATCGCACTTCGTTAGAACTCCAACCGTACGAAGCCCGTGCGGGTCAGCTTCTTTGACTAATTGAAAAACCATCTGGTTTCCAACATTATTCGTTGCGTCAGCAACAGCCCTTCAATTACATTAGCGCTGTTGACTTGAGACGAAGGTGAACTTACAGAATAACTGTCCGTGGGGCGCTGATGAAGCTCACAATAAGTTCTCGAATGAGCTTGATATCTTGATGGATTTGAGACTGCAGCGTGTCTATGGTAATTTAGTGAAATATACTATAAACATTTTTGCATTTTTACTTACGGTACATAAGACCTGGAAGGTCAACCACATTAATATTGTGGAGCTCAGGTCCTGAGATTTCAACATTCAGGACGGCATCTGAGAATCTCTCCACATAACTCTCATTGTCCTCAAGTTCGAGAGCTGGAAGACCCAGATGCTCTGAAGCCTGTAGAACTATTAGCGAAAGGTCGTCATCTTACGAGAGGAACATACATATGACAAAATTTTTGCGAAGTCATCGCCAGTAAAATCTTCTCCTTTATATACAACGTTGAAATTGGATATGTGCTCCTTAGCTACCTCATCAATCTCAGAATTCTGGCCTGGGACCAGGTACGCTCGGACTGATGTACCATCGTTTGCAATATGTCGAAGTCGAACGTAAACTGCGAAATGTGTAGGTGGTCGAGTTCCCGTTTGTAAAGTTAGTCCGGTTAGAGCTTCAAAGAGCGAAGTCTTTCCGCTCGATTGATCCCCCGCAATTACAATCTATACCATCTTATGATCAGCCGACATCTAAGGAAATCGCAATTTACACGAAATTTTTCTCTTAATATAGCGCATCAGACTTACCTGTGGCTGTTCTAGTGCATCTTCAATAGAAAGTTGATTTAGATTTGCGAAAAGATCTTGGAGCGCGATCTCATCAGAAGCATTCAATCTACTACCGGGCGAGTTCTGTAACATGATGAGGCATTGATGTTTTGTCAGTTCTTCGATTTCCCTGGGTACGAGGATCTATTGCTGTAGCCCTCTAATATAGCGGTGCGAGTACTAGTTGGAAATTGCTTAAAGGATCCATCCGTCACGTCACAAAGGCCGCTAGTTATATGGCAAAGTAGTCGGGAGTCTCGGTCTACTCCGTACAAGGCTCAATTAAGTGTTAATAAACTCAGCCTAGTATTTAACTATATATATTTTTTAGTTAAATATTAAGAAAGCTAGACAAGACTTCGTTGGACCGCCTTTGAAATTTGCCACAGTCACTTTATATTTAACATTTATTCCCGCCTTGTAGATAGTAGTCATGCTGCACACGGAAGTCTTGCAAATATTATCAGGTGGCATCACCAGAATGAAATGAACAACATCAAACCACGATCTTGAAGCGATGCATACGGTTAGGGGAGGGAAAGTTGTGAGGTAATAGAAAAAGGAACAAGAACATAAACACGTGAAAACAACCAGTCAGACCAAATACCACCCAATGCCCCGAAGGACAGGTGGGTTCTCTTATTCGTAACTATGTAGAAAGTACCCTTTTGAGTACCCGCATTCCAATGTAATCGATTTTAGGGAATACTACGCACATGCCGGAGCTAAGGCCTGATTACGGAACGACTGCCCGATGTCAAGTTGCCACGTTAGACGCGAGCCATTAGGCACGTTTAGAAGCTTTAGATCACATCGCCGATTGGCACATTATTGATGCTAGTAGACACACGACAGTAGAAGCAGATGGATTATCTCAAACGTGCGGAAACTCGGAAATCAAAATCTGGAATTATAATAGTAGTATAGCTCCTAGTAAAGTGAAAAGTATCATGCTTAAACGGCCAGAAGAAGAAACCGCTGTTGCTGTAGAGAGGCCGGTTGCGAGAGCTGGCATCGTGTAGGTCGCAGCTGGTGTACTCGTATTGTACACAGGTTTGACAGTTTCGTTGGTAGGTATATTACCAGTAGCATTTCCACCAAGGTACCAGCTACCAATATCCGTCAGACTGCCGTTTGAAGTCAACATGGCAACATTTATCCCAACATTCGATTTAAAGGAGCGAAACGAGCCAAAGTATGAGTAGTGCGTGACATTGCTGTGAGATTCTATCAGATGAAATGTAGCTAAAACAGGCAATCTTGAATAACTTACTCATTTTTATCAAAGTATTCACACGTAGTTTCAAAAAATTCTTGGGTCTCGTTTAGACCTGCTTCATCAAGTGCGAATTCTGTGACCCAAATCTTTTTGCCGGGATATGCAGCTTCAACATCCACTATGTGACTTGCTAACCCGTCGAAGCTCCCATACCAATGTATGGGGATGAAGTCAAGAGTGCAGCCTCCATCGCAAGCTTCAATAAAATCAGACAGCCACGTAAAGCCAGAAGTTGCGCCAGTCACCGCAGGCGCTCCTAGAGTAACATTCAACTTCTTTAACGGTTCCATGTTGGTTTTCCATAATCTTGCAGCCAGCTGAGGATCTATATCGCTACCACCTGTTTGAGATGTAGTATCTGGTTCGTTAAACCCCATGGCGTATGTGATATTGGCTCCTTCTTTAATCTGCGCAGTGACATTGGTGAGAAACGTTATATCGATCGTGCTTCCAGGTGCTCCCCAGAGCATGGGAATGAACTCGAGAGAAGTGTAGTTCTGGTAAGCTCGTGATGGGAAACTCTGATAGTTGTAGTACCACGTAAGGTCCGTCCCTTCGCGAACCCAGATTTGGTCGTCGTCAGGAAAATCTGAGTTTGGGATGTATATTAAACCCCTTTTGGAGGAGGTACTCGGAAACCCCGCCCAGCTTGGTTGTAGGAGTGATAGCAACCCCAAAAATTGAAAAATCCACCACATTGCAAGGGAATCAATATAAGATGTTCAGGGTGTCATATATCCAATCTGCAGTCGCGGGTTATAGAAATATGTATCAATTTTATGATAATTAAAGATGGAGAGCATGATAGCGTTCGACATAGTTAATACCAAATACATTTATATTACCCCTGGCATTCACACTCTAGTGTGCGACTTTGGGTGAGCCGATAAAAACAGCTGCTGGGTGGCAGCAGTCCGGAAATAACAAATTGACAAAGTGCAAGGAGGACGCTACGGACTTGGAAATTGGGTAGGGATACTACCTATGACAAAATACAAGGCGATTGTGGCCAAATTTGAAAAGTGGTCTAAAGAATTACATGTTTAGTTTGCTAATACATTCCACGAGCTAGGGAGCGCCGAGATTTTGCCGAGTGTCACCTTATGACTCGTGGTGCCCATGCTATACTGCTCTTAGCACACACCCTTTTTGAATCGTTCCGATAAGGTGCCGTGGTAAGAGTAAAAAAAGTATAGTCCAATAGCTTACGATATTATATAATGGATCTTTCTTTTTCATAGACCGTATCGAATGTAAAGGAGTAAGAATAGCTCTATGGAATCAAGTGTACCAGGGGCTAAAACATATTTGCTATAGCACCCTACTCGATATCTCCTCCAGTCCACAGCCGAATCGTAGAGGTAGTCACTACTCTGCTCTATACCTAATAATCGTCGGTAGCCCTCCACACCTCTATACCTCTAGTATAGGGTTATTAATTCACAACGTTACGTAAATTACTATAATAGTACTAGAATTACGCTTATTATAACAGTGATTTGCCTATAAAGTTATAGTTTTCTTAGTTTAATTGGAGCCTTGTCCAAGGCATTAAAACTTTTATTTTTTTACTCTGAAACCCGTTTATAGACTAGCCGCTCGTCCGGTCCGGTCCGGACCGTAAGGGTTTTTAAGGGCTGTTTTTAGGGACCTACCTTTATATATTAATTAACCCTACTCCGGTAGTCGGGTTTTTTAGGATGTCTGATGCCTAAATGCCTAAAACGCACCGCTGGGCTTAAGCCTTGGTTCGTTACCTGTATTACTAAGTAAGACCTTATCGTTTATCGCATTTTTCTAAAAGGGGAAGCGAGATATCTTAGTTAACCGAGACCCCTTAAGGTATACAAACTAACGAATTCAGGCATCAGATGTCCTAAAAAATTAAAAAACCCGACTACCCGAGGTATGGAGGTATAGAGGGCGACTGACGATTATAAAATCGAAAGGTGGCGTCAGCCCACTTTCTAAAACTTTACTCATGTTGTAAGGGGCTCCTGCTATATGAGGTTTGGGCTATATTCCTCGTTGAATCTGGCCCATCTCGATCTACATCGCGAATGTTTCACCCGAAGGCATGAGGTGGCGACAATTGCACTGTTATTACGTACACTCGGCATTAGCTTTCTTTCTTGAAGAGGCAACACCACTCCCTTATAAATTATTAATGCTTAACGTAGCGTGATAAATCAAATGCAGATAGTCTGCGTTACTAGTAAGGGGTGCCAAGGCACGATGATACCGTTACATTGGCTCTTAAATTTCTTAACATTCTTACACTATTTCTCTTTCAGAAAAATACTTGCTAATATCAGGTCTACCGCAAGGAGCTATTTATCTATTGTAAGGGAGGAATGCGGGTACTTATTTTATGGGGCTGTAGAACTACACTACTGGATAGCGCCATCTTAGAAACCTTGCCTGGTTAATAGACGTCCACAACTGGGGCTCCGATATCAAGGCCGGTGATCTCGATTTCTAAGTAATTTATGAACTTCCGCATTTAGTAGCCACCCTTTCCTCTCCTGTTCCCCGACTTTCTCAGGTAATCCTTCTCAGTTTCGGGAATATTAAGGATTAGATGGTCTTCTCTTAGATATCTAATAATTTTAGTGCAATTTTAGCATTAGCATACCTAGTTATTCTTAAAACTCCCATTTTTCTGTCCTTGCTCTCCGCACCTAATCATCGGCAGACGATATATGCTCCACAAGTTCAACAGGCGCTTCTGTAGCCGCGGATCAAATCATTTGTGTGCAAAGAGCCATGTCACAGTCACGGAGTACAGCAACAAGCACTCATGGATCTCAAAAGTCCACAATCCACCATATGCACGCCAGATCTAGCCCACGAGCAAGAAGTACTGCCAACAGTGTTCATCTAGATCAGGACTTCGAACGTAAAGTACATCATGGTTCTCTTTCGCCATTGAGGAGTTCCACAAACAATATTTACCATACACCAGACCTTCATTCCCAAGTACCAGACTATTCTCTCCCACCGCATACCTCTGTTAGGTCAGACTCAGAACTTCCACTACCAGCAAGAGTGACCGATCTTCAGAGAGATTCATCTCTAAGGGCCACCCCATCATACACCCCAAGGGCACAATCACTGCACTTCTCCGATGTCACTGAGAAGAGACATCGGCCACGGCCATACTTTCGTTCTCGCAGAATAAAGAAAGGCACTATCGATCGGCCAGAATTGACGGTATATGATCCAAGGAAGAAGTGGGCGACTCTCATTCCCATTTTTGGCATCCTACTTGGATTTGGATCTATTGGTCTCTTAACTTGGGACGGATGGCGCTCAGTTGATAACCACCTATATTGTCCCGTATTTATCGATGACTTTGCCAGCGGTTTTAACTCGACTATTTGGAGTAAAGAGGTTCAAACTGGTGGATATAGGTAAGCATTGTTAAGTCCACTTTCTGTAGAATGGCTAACAATGTCAACAGAAACGGAGAATTCGAGATAACGACCAGTACTGATGAAAACGTATTTGTCCGAGATGGACAACTTGTCATAAAACCTACTGTACAAACTCTTGAATACCTCAACTCTACGTCGCTGGTTAATTTAACCTCTGCTGGAACCTGCACATCCAGCGCACTCACAGACTGCGTGCTCGCAGCAAACGAGACCAGTGGTGAAATCGTTCAGCCGACGAAATCGGGGCGAATCACGACCAAGAACTCCGCAGTTATAAGATACGGTCGCGTTGAAGTGGAAGCGAAGGTCGCGGCTGGTGAGTGGCTTTTGTCGCAGGTAATAATGAGTCCTGCCGAGAGTTACTACGGCTCATGGCCAGCTTCTGGGGAGATTGATATTGTTGGTGCTCGCGGGAACAACTACTCGTATGGTGGGGGAGGCAATCAGGTTGCAATAAGCGCTATGCACTGGGGACCGGATCCTGACGAGGATCGTTGGCAGCTTACAAGTAACAAAAGAGCCGCCTTGCACCGTGAGTTTCACCAAGACTTCCACACTTTCGGACTTGAGTGGACCGAGAAGTATATCTTCACCTGGATCGACACACGTCTTGCGCAAGTCATCTATGCAAAGTTTAACGTGCCATTTTTTAAAAAGGGAGGATTTTCTGCCACATATTCAAATGGTTCAAGGTTGCTTGACCCCTGGGAAGGGGCAGGCACCAGTGATGCATCTCCATTCGACCGTCCTTTTTATCTTACTTTGGCACTCTCGGTGGGGGGCACATCAGGATGGTTCTTAGATGGCTTACAAGATAAGCCATGGACGGATGCGTCCGAAAACCCGCGATCAGAATTTTATAGTGCCAAAGATCAGTGGCTGCCAACCTGGGAGAAGCCTGGCCACGGAGAAATGATCGTAAGGAAAGTTTCGATGTGGCAGCAATGTGATAATGGAGCGCAGTTTCTCTAGATGGCACAATCATATCATTAGAATGCAGTCCGTATTATACCAGTCTCTCTGTCATTGGAGAATTAACTTCGTTGCTCCTGTCTTTTAGCTTCGTAGTGCTAGCATTTGAAATCGTGAAGCGAAAATAGCAATTCAAGGCTTTGGGAGCCTAAACGCGGCGGCGTGAAACCTGACAATACCCAAAAAATGCCCTGTAGAGCACAGATTTACGTGATTAGGCTTGTTAGGCAGTCGAAGTCCTTTTAACAAGAAAATCATAACAGAAGCTGGACATTCCGGGAAGCCTATCCATTCACGAATTGCCGGAGGCTACGGCTTTTATCGACGACATAACACAAGTCCATCCGTTCCTATATAACAGTGATTCATGGGTCGAGCTCATCGAGAACGGCCGCGCATGCCATGAACTCTAAATTCATCGGTTACCCACCTCGGAGAAAAAGGAAGTAGTTCGAACAGCAGAGCTAGAAAGTTTCAGCACTCTTCTTAGAGGTGTAATACAAAATATCTAGAATGTATGAGATTATAAACTGACATTAAATAATAAAAACCTAAGTTCTATAAGATCTAATACGGTCAAAGTCACAATCTAATAAACACAAACCTAGAAGGAGAATCTTAATCTCGTCTATAGCACGAGGTAAGACACTGCATCCAGAACCCATTTGTCGGGTAATAATTGTAGGCAGAAATATCGGTCTATTATTAACTGCAACTGGCTTGTCGGTTGAGGACAGAGGACTGTTAAGAACTAATTAAGGAACTTGCCACTTAATTGTTCATCCTCATCTATCTCTGAATAGACCAAACGTTTCCCCTACCCTTAATTTTCTACTTTGCTAATGGCCGTCGCTCGCTTGACAGACGACATAGAGGCAGCGTTATAAGATATATTAAGGATGCAAAAGATCATCCCTGACTGCTCTAGGGCGTAGCAACAGGTATGCGATTCGGGTCTTTAGCCACACCTATCCATAAGATAACAACTCGTATATAACCATTTATAAAGTAGTAAGTAAAGATTAGTTTATAATTAAATTTATTCTCTAAAGTTATAATTCGTTATTTATTATATCTTAACCTTTATATATATAATACTTATTATATAAGATTATATGCTTCTTAATTAAATTTAAGCGAAGGATATACTAGATCTTAATATTATTCTTAAGACTATCTTATTAATTTATATTATATTATTAATAAGAATAATAATAAACTTTAAGTACTTACTTATAATATTATAATATATATAACGTGGTTTATTACTAAGTCGCCTATATTATTAAGTCGCCTATATTATTAAGTCGCTTATATTATTAAGTCGCCTACTTTTCCTTATATTCTACCTTACTAACTTTAATAAGCGTTTTCTTAACTACTATAAATAGAAATTTAAACCGAAGAAGCTTAAATTATTTTAGCTATTAAGGCTATTTGTTTATTTAAGACAATTAATACTCGAACGGTAGTAAAACTATATAAAGTCCTTATAACTACACTTTAAAATAAAATGGCCGGCCGAACTCTTTATAATAAAACACGATCTAATAGTTATAAATTAAGTATCTTAAAGAAGGAAGTACTTATTTAATATATACTTAATCTAGATTTAAAAGTATTTACACCTTAGTTAGCTAATATAAAAGATATAATAAATTATATTCTTAAATTAAAAAAAAAGAAATATATTAATAAGCTTTAGGCGTATTAATTTATATAATAATAACTAGCTCTTAAGACGCGTTTTAATCGCGTTTATAATTTTTAAAAGGCCTTATATAAAGATCTTAAGCTAATTAGCGCGTGGTTTTAATTAATAAAAAATATAAAAGCAAAGTATAAGATTTTAAATTACGACTTTTATAACTTTAATAAAACTAGGTTTATAATAAGTATAATTTATATTATAATAATTATTACTTATATAAATCGACGTAGTAAAGATAAAGTAGTTTAGCTAAGAAATTAAAAATAAGCTATAGTAATTATTTATATTAATAATAAAGGCTAAAATATTTCTTTATTTTTAATAGTTTAAAAAAAGAATTATCTTATAAATTAATATATTAAAAGCGGCCTTTTATTTAACTAAGTTATTAAAATAATAAGTAATAAATAAATAAATAATAAAATAAGTTTAAAATAATTAAAACACTTTAATAAACATACTACTAATTATATAAAGGGTTTATATTAAATACTAGTATTAAATAAGTATAAGAGTTATAAATCGGCCGAATTTTAAAAGTATTATAAAATATATAATATTATAACTCTTAAACTATCTTCTTACTTATCTTATTTAACTTAACTACTTAATATTAAGTGCTTTAGTATATTAAAGCGGGCGTATAATTAATAAATTAAGACGTTTATTAAGGCCTATATTAACTATATTATAAAGGTGGAGTTCTTTTTAGCCTTTATAATAATATATAAGGAATTAATAATAGCCTAGAACGCTTAGGCTAGGTTTTATAAAGCTGGCTTAGTATTATTTAACTTATAGGCTATGATTTTAAAGCTTAATATTAAGTTATAGACTTCTATACCAACTGGCTCTTTTAAAGGCGCTAACCCTTAGGTCTTTTAAACCCCTTCTAACCTAACGGAAGTTCTTTTATAAACAACTCTTATACGAAGTCGGATTGCCTATCACTAAGGCAGCTCACTAACTCTACTTTTTAAGACGGTCGTTGCGTTAGCAAAGGGTATAGAGCGAATGGCCTATAGGATGACCCTTTTATCTACTAAAGTACGCACTCTTCGAGCAGCTAATGAAGCCCTAAGTAAACGTCGTAGGGCTAAAAAGGCTCGTATTCGTCAAGGGGGGGCACTTATAGTAGAGGATG
>QYAM01000198.1:0-34000 GCA_003988965.1 Neobulgaria alba
TGAGGGGCTCAATTGGCAGGGTGGCATACGAGTAATTAATATTAGTATAGGTGGCATTCCGGTAATATTGATTAGTTTAGGTGGCATGCCAGTAATTTGACGTAAATTATATTACATCCCATGATGTAGAAGGGCTAAGGAAAGGAAGACTTTTCAACTATCTTCAAAATTGAAGTCTCTTTTTAGGAGACGGAGGGGAGGAAAATGAAGAGAGCTAGGTTTGCGTGGGCACTACTTTTTGGAAGTGTGGGTGTTCCGATGACTTTTGCAGGCGAGGAGTATTTGGGTTCAGATAGATCGACAGATTGGACAGGAACAAATCGAATTATTTAATTATGAGAGGTTGGGTGACCCATTTCGGAAGAGGGCTTTTGAGTATGTGGCGAATTTAGGGAAGTTTAGGAAGACGTGTCCTGGGTTGGGAGGGGATAATACAAGGTTTATTCAGTGGGGAGGGGATGTGGTTGCTTGGGTTAGGGGGTAGGAGGGAGTGGCGAGGAGGTGGTTGTCGTGGCTAATTTTGGGGACCAGGTGAGAGAGGATGCGGATGGGAGGTATGTTATTAACGGATAGTCGGAAGGAAGTAGAGAGGGATGATGGAAGGTGACACAAGAGAGGGGGGAACCGGCAGAGTGGGTGGGTCAAGAACCATTGTATGGGTGGGAGGTCGAAATTTATACCAGGTGGAGATATCCTACAGTGTGGTTGCCAAGCTTGGTCACCTAGGGAAAGGTTAAGTTTGCTTCAGGACATAAGGTCAGAAAACCTGAAAGACTGCGTACTATTAGTGTAATTAAGTTCCCTTTTATCAATGAATACACCTCCCACTTCTCTTTGGTGATAAGGTTTAGGTTCTGGGAGGTATGTCAATTTGTTTACTACCTTAAAACTAATGCTATGACACTCCGTTCCCGCGCTGCATTTAAGAATAGTTTTTGTGCTAGCACTCTTCAAGATGTGCTTCAATCGTGAGATTGTCGTCGTCGATATGGATACATCCAACATAGACATAAATGCTTATGTTGCGCGCTTAAGCGAAGGGGTATGTAAGAATTGGGAGGCGGTCTCACTCGGCTTTGGTTCTACCCATTCTTGGCGATACGGAGTGCGTAGATCGGTTGTCATTACGAGCAGTCTTGATCTTCGCCGGCTCTCGATCCCAATCTAATCAAGTAATCGAAAGAGTAGGATGTCTGATACTCTTAACATAATTGATGCTTAGCTTGATGACAACAAAAAGAAACTTGTAACAACTACCAAACGATTATGCTAGAAATCAGGTCATTCTGGACGTTAACTCTTATCTCCCTATATTTTATCCTTTCCCTGATAGAACTTACTGTAGAAGGAGCATATCCCCCTGTGGAAGGGGTGTGATCTATTATGGTTAAAGTGGTATTTTATATCATACCGGGATATCCATGAATGAGACATGAGGAATTCCGAAGTCTTACACGTCAAAAATAGCTCCTACAAACATGGCGGGCATACCAGATGACTAGATTCAGGCTTAGCCGGTGCACAATATGAGGTTTGGGAATTATGTGCTTCAAAAGTGAGGTGTAAATTTCTGCTTCGCGTCATGCTCTATACGCGTCGACTAGACTAGCCCGTTTCGGTAAACAAAATTTAGTTCGTTGCATATCGCAAGCGCTAAAGGACGTTCAATTAAGGTGTGGCTTGATCACTAGTGTAGATCCTCCACACTTTTAACCTTGATGGTATTGGTTGAGTGAAAGGTGAAAAGGTATGAGACAGCGGTTGCCTGCGCTTTGGGACTTGATATCATAGACAATGGTGGGATGATTATTCTCATAGGAGAGAAGAACGATACTCGACGAGTTTCGAAACAATAGCCTACTCACACGCGTCGATGCTTGGTCTTGATCATAGCATGAATTCATTGTGAAGAAAGTGTGGAGAGCGGAAGAGCCAGAAACGCCAAGCATTCTTTCGGGCTATAACCAGCACAACAATATAGTTTACCCTCTTGAAATCAGTACTCCAGCCAAAACGCATCACCATCCATACCCCATCTCTGCCTCATACAAAACCTACAACGATCTTTCCTCTCCAATCCCACAATAGGTTTGCATGTCTGCACCGTCTTCTTCTCCCAATCAATCTCAACCGGCTCCTCGTGCCAATGATAAATCGTATCATGTTCTTTTGCGGAATTCTCCACCGGTCCTCTCTCATAACGTATAGCCCACTGTTCTCTATCTTTCAACTTAATTGCCAGGAAGCCAGAACAAATCTTCACATCTTTCCACTGCTCATTCTTCTTCTGGAATCCTTTATACCATCGTTGAACTTCTGCTGCTTTTTCCAGGCTTCCTTCAAAAGAATACGGCATCTCCACATATTTGCCCCTCGGTCCTTGAAGATCTAAAGAAAGGAATTGGAGTGTTTGGTCGTATCTATATTCCCCTAGCAACTCATCTACTCTTGGTCGATCGATCAAGGAAATTGACTCGAGACTCTTACCAATTATTTCGAACTGGCTTATTGCTGATTCGATGGCGGGATAGTCGTGGTGGTCCCCCATTGCAAGATGCTTGATCGGTGATAATCTTGCCCTTTCTGTAATGAGAAGATCACCGAGCTCGACGAAAATTGTATCGTTTTCTGAATTCACGAGGAGATATGGTGCTGGGCCGTTTTCTTCGTCCCATGCACCGGGAAGTGTGAGTTTGATGTATTGTTTTCTGATGGGAGAGTCGCAGCGCAGAATCTGGAGGTTTATTTCATAGCAATATCGTCGGGCATCGGCCCTTGTTCCATTGGTACAGCAAGCAGTGTGCCATTCGAGAAGGCGTTTTTGGGTGAGGCGATCTAGGATGTATGTTAGTCTTGGGGGGGCGTTGTATATAATTAGGGAAAGGCTAAAGAACGTACTTGGAATGTGAATGCTTCCCATGATGGAGAGTTTGGTTGTTCTTTGGGTTCTTTGGATATGATTGAAGCTTTCTCTCTACTAATCTGACGGGAAGATAGAGACTTGGTCATTGTATTTACCTTTCGATCTGATATTCAGTTATAGTGAGAAATTAAAAGTAAAAAGTTCCGCAGCTTATTAAAAACGAGATGGGCGAGGGAGCGAGAAATCGCTCAGTCAAAAATTCGCCATGTGCATCATTTCGAGATGGAAATATCTTCAAACTTCAAATTCCAAGTGCCAAATATCGCCTGAAAGGTTTGTCTATCCCATCTTCCTTATGAGTTCATACTCACAATCTTCGAAAGAAGAACACGCCCTTCGAAGCCATGCCGGTGGGGAAAAAGGAGGTCAACTGGTAGCATGAATGATCGAGCTGAGGTCCGTGGGTGAGCTATGGAGACAATCATGGCGTGCCAGATTTGGGAACAGCTAAGCGGCAAGACCAGCAGTATGCGCACCAACTTGTTTACGTAGAAATACTTATTCTCTAGGATATCTAGAGCTAAAATGAAACTTTGTTCAAATGGTGTTTGTGCTGGCAAGCATATTGGAAGTGAGGAGTATTTACTGCCATTCTGCTTCAATGTGTTAAGACAACTTGAACAAACCCTCGATACAATTACCATGCTCCCGTCAAATCATGGGGAGTGGCAATTGGGCTCGTGTGACATCAAGGAGGAACTTTCAGCCGTCACGATTGGTGCAATTGAGCCGCCCTCGGATTCTTCGGAATAGAACCCTCACCATGAATTGTGGCCGAAATGCCAAGAGAGCAATCGTCACTGGAGAGGAGATAGCTTTAACATGGGGCTTCGGGGAAAAGGTCAACAAGTCAAAATTGGCATCTGCTTTACACAAGCTCAAGTCCGTATGTGATGCTAGTTTCGCAGCAGCCAATTATCAAGTACCGAGAGCATAACGAGTCCGTTATCCTCAATTACAGTCAACCAACGCTGCGCTCTTGTGGGAATCCTGGTCACCGAGTCACATGCCGTAGTTGTAGGATAGCATAGTAGGGAGTAGATGATCATACTTTCTCGGAGTTGGAGTCATAGGCCTGATACCTTTCCTGGATAAGAAATACTCCAGAAAAGCTTTAGCTTTAGCTAAATTGAAACATAGAAACCAATTCTTCCGAACTGCTACCGCATAGTTACAACATAGCAGAGTGGTTTCCAAATAAACTGGAAATAATTCTCCTATTGGCATACTAAAATCTGTATCCAGGTTTTCCTTTCTCAATCACATGCTCCCTGTAAGTTTCAATTTTAGGAGGCATGGCCATGTATATTTCGGTGCTGAGGGCAAGTAAATCTGCGAGCCTTGAGGTAGGAGGGAGAAATACCTTTTTTTTAAAACGCCCATAATGAAGGTATAGAACTTCACTACGTGAATACTAATTCTTAAGAATAGATGATGGACCTTTATTAAAGGTTTTTGGGAAACTACACTGGAACTTTGATAAATACCTCTAGAATAAAGTTTTCTTATAATAAGTCAAGCGATTTGGAGAGGAGATTGTATCTAAGCTGTTTTGAAACGGTCGGCATTGAGCTGCTAGCAGGGTTTATTGTTTAGTAGACGTATATGGGCCACTAATTTTTGGAGCCGGAGAAAACATCGATAGAGGTTCCCTATTATGACCACTACCTAGTAATTACCGCCTGCCCTGAATATACACAATCTATTCCATCACTCTAGCTGTTGGTACAATTGGTGTTCCAACCCAATTGGAACTAGTACAGTCACATGACACACAGATGCATCCTTATGATGGACTTAGGAATAGAATCGGAGCGATTGGTGCCCTTAGTTCACCAGCTATATAAATCCCCTCGATGCAGGGCGTACCGACACTAACCTTCAGCATGCGGAATTTTTTTTAAAGTCCACTTAAGCCCTTCAAGGCCAGTGCTTCTCGCTCACTTTTGAAATCAAGGGGGGCCTCAAATTCTTATCACCAAAAACCTTCCTCCCCCTTCCTTCAACAAAAAGATTCACAGTATCAGAAACCTCACATTTACTCATCACTTGCAAGATAGAGTCGACAAACATTCTTACAGCAAACCTACACTTAGGAGACAGCAACCATGAAGGTGCTGAAAGTGGTGTCATATCTATGGATCCCAAAGTTCAGCTGGTCACGGACTGTAGCAGCTCACTCCAAGCTAAGCTACAATCGATCATACCTGGCTAAGCTTTGGACATAATGTCGCAATCCGCCACTTCAAATATCATGAATGAAGTCCCCCAGTTCAACATCGCCCTAGAAACGAAACCGGAAAGTGCTACTCAAGGAGCTTCTACTTCGATCCAAAAAAGTAAGTAGATTAGCCAATGATTGTGCTTTTTGACCAACAATTAGAAGCTATCGCACGTACGTCATACATTTGAGGAACAGTGCACGGGACTACTAAACGAATTGAAAATCATGATTCTCAATACATCGCTTCCTGGCTCAAGATTCCTCAGATATTCCAATCAAAATCAAGATATTGGACAAAGGGAAGGTCGAAAATACTGTTTAAAGAAGAATGCGTAGATTTTTCTGCTCTATCGACTGTCCAAATTCTGGTCTCAACCCAGAGGGAAACATTTCAACCCTTTAACTTCAAGGGTGAGTGTCTGAATATTATTATTCTTCTAATAGTAGCTTTTAAATTTTTACTTTAGTATTGTTCACGTGGCTGCTTCCGCATTAGGAAACGTGCCTGACAACTGCTAGCGCAGCAGAGTGGCCAGCTTCGTACGATTCGCCGAAGAGCAAGACTAACAACGACAACGTTCTTCCAGGCTGTGGTTCCAGGTTATGACACGTTATAACATACGCTGGGGCATTCTTCCAGGCTATGGTATCACGTTATGATACGCTCTTTGACAGAGATGCAAGGCGTCTATTGCGGCAACCGACCCATGAGAATCTCTACCGCTACACCAAAGAACAAGTCTTCCGGTGGTGGTCTAGTAGGAATGCCGATGGGCGGTGCAATGACTCTCTTGACTAGGCCATATTCCACTGAAGGACTTGATGCTAATACTGGAGTCTTTCAAACCGATGCGCGCCTCCTGAGGAGAGACGGCAAAAATAATGCTAAAGACGTCAAATCCGGCGATTTGTTCAACATTCAAATCGATGACCCTGACAAAACCGTTGCCAAATTTCAAACTACTCGAATTACAGTTCTTTCTTCAGCGTGTGCCAGACATGGTGGGTGCTACTGATATTTTCTCGCCGCCTTATTCAGACTCTGGCTCAGATGATGAGGAGATTCCCAATCTTTTCCTTGATGAAGTTGGGGAGTCGTCTTTCGTATCTGACCACCCATTGTCCCCAAAAGAACCCATACGCAAAAAATAGGCCAGACGCTGCGGCCCATCCTAAACACTAGTTAGAGGAGGCAGAAAGATATGAAGAAGGAGCTGAAGAATAAAAGCGAGTAGCTTAAAAACAATCTCAATCATGCAAGATTTTTCGAAGAATACGCCGGTAATCAAGCTCGAGAAGGTATGCTTAATCTCTTAGGGTTCTGTTTACTCTCTTTCATACAGCAGTACGCTTACCTGTCTGAACTCAGTTTTCTAACACTCTCTAGACATTCGAAAGCCTTCAAAGACCTTCCACGACCACAGCGCAAACCTACCCGAGAACCTCAAATATTATATATGACTGCATGGTGCCCCGTGTTGCAGGTGTACCTACACCTATGGATGCCTGGTATGAGATTCTATATAATAACTACGCTAAAGTATCTTACTAACCTTTCTAGGTTTAATCCTCAATAGTTGGGGAGCTATTTCATTCTACGAAGACAGTATCCAAGCAAGGATATGAAAAAAAATAGCAATTTAATTGTTGCTAGGAAAAATAATGTTACCTTATATAGTCACATGACCCACTAATACATTCCTATAACGTGGTTTATCACCGAGTCGCGCACTTTTTATAACCCTACAACTTTGAAATATAATTAATCTACCACAACGTATAAAATAAACTTAAACTACTCTAAATCTAATAAACTAGATACATCTATAACTTCCTTGCAGGTTTGTTTATTATGACCAGTCTTTTGACAAACACTGCAACATCGTACGCCTGATTTTCCTTTATTCTTACTTCCCCCCCTAGAGCGCGTTTCGCGTTTTATTTGCTCTATAACATCCCTTTGAGCTAGAACTTCGTGTGCATCCCCTACAGTAATTACACCTCCTTGACGGACCCAAGTCTTTTTAGCCCTCCGGCGCTTACTAAGGGCTTCATTTGCTTGTCGAAGCGTACGAACCTCGGCTAACACCAAAGTCATTTTGTGAGCTAATAGCTCTGTACCCTTTGCTAATGCAGCTACGGTCTGGAAAATTAGGGTTGGTGAGCTTCCTTGATGTCGTGCAATACGATTCTTAACCAGAGTTGTTTAAGAAAGGGCATCGGTTGGGTTGTGAGGTGTCTAGGAAACCCAAGGGCTAGCACCTGCTGAGGGGGGGCCTGTGGGTGTAGGAGTCCGTAACTTGACATCAAGCTTTAAGATAACCTCCTGTGGATCGTACGGTACTAAACCAGCCCCACGGAATCCAGCCTTTACATTTTGGACTATAATTGACTGTTTGTATGCTGCGTGGAAGGCTAAAAAGAACTCAACCTTTGTAATATGGTTGATATAAGCCTTAATAAATAACTCAATCTGGCGCCTGTATATGCGTTTAAGGACACTAAAACACCTAATATCAAGAGGCTGGGTTATATAAGAAGTATAAGGAGGCAGGCAGAGAGTTATAATGTTATTAGCCTTGTAGTATTCCTAGAATTTAACTAAATCATAACTCTTATGCCTATCTAACACCAACATTCGATATGGTCCCTTTATACGATTCTTAGTATATTTATTAAAGTGTTCTATCTATTCTAGACCTGTCTTATTATTAGTCTATCTATTATTAGTTGTTTTAATGGCCTAATCGTCTAGGAGCCTACTTTTAGTAAACCAACTTAAGAGGTAACATTTCCCTTAAACCACTAGAAATAGAGGCATATCCTAGCCCTCACTATTCGTATAAACAATCGCTGTAGCCTATTCTCGATTCCTTAGCTAGACTGCCTTGCCTCTACCACGTCGATTAAAGCGGGTAATAACTATAGATATATAAATAATGCCTATTATAAAGCCGGTCTCGTCAAAGTTATAGAAATCGCAGTCTTAGATGCCATATTTCGTACGTATATTTAACACCAGCTAGAACCACGCTCTAATAAGCTTAGGATCTTCGCATAAAGCTCTTTGGAAGTCATAGGCGCGATTGAAACGCGTCTTTAATTCGGGTTGTCGTCGTACGAATCGATGAGTCTAGATCTTTCCGACGCGTCCTCCTCCACGCGATTTAAGCAGATTATTTGCCATATCTTCAACACCACTAAGCTGGGGCGCAAATCCTCTTGCATCTGCATCGAGTATATACCGTACGATCGTTTCCTCCTCTTCTGGTGTTATTTTCGAGCAGTTAGGTCGCGTTTCTTGTCTATGGATTCGGCCAGCCATTCTATCGCGTAATGTAGTTTCTAGGATATTATAGAATCTTGCAGCTGCTCGACAGCTTAGTTTTTGGGATGTACGAATAGCCTCGATAGCTAAGATGATTCGTGCTTCTTGGGTTTGAATTTCCATTTGTTGTTGTTAAGAAAACGCGTGTTAAAGTTAGAAGGGTGTAAAAGATAGAAAAGTGCGCGACTCGGTGATATGCGCGACTCGGTGATAAACCACGTTATAAGGAATATATTGGTCGGGTTATAGAGAATCAAGTATATCAACACTACAACGAGCATACACCTAGTATAGACTAGGCGTCGTGCCCCGTGGTAAAGCATGCAACCCTACGAAGGCCTTGTGAACCGACAAATAATAATTGTGAAATAATTTTTGCCGCCCGACCACGAATAAAAGAATTTAAAAGTTGCTATCCCCTTGTTCTAAATTATGATACAAAGACGTAACGGATACATAACTCCAGACCCCAAGCACTAATTTCTATCCAAATATCCCCAAATATCCTACACATTGCCCACAAACTTCCTAAGCATCATCCTCATTTCCAGCCTCCTGAGTGTTCTCTCCTTCCGTACTCCCAACCAATTCTCCAAACCAACCCTTCAGGTCTCCAAATTTCCCAGTCACCCACTCCCAGAAATCCTTCTCCTCTTCAGTCATGCCACTTTCATCTGTAGCAACTGGCCTATCGATAGTAGCGTCCTCCGGCGGATCAACACCTATCAGTTCAGGAGATAAACTTTCTGTTGCTGGGATTGGATCGTTTTCAATGGGCGAGAGGGACACGACAGCATTAGGTTCGGCATCAGTTGTTGTTGCTGGGATAGGGGAGAGGAATGTTTCTACCGGCTTTGGGACACTAGTGGTTGTTGATTCGAGATTTTGCGTAGATGTGCTAACAGGGGGGTCACTAGGCTCAGAGAGTGATGAGCTAGAGTCGTGAAGGCCGACAGGCTTGAGGGGGAGGCGGAGAGTGCCGTTATTTGGTCTTGGTGTGAGGTTTAGGGAGTCACAAATTATGTTGTAAACCTCGATGTTTTCTATTGAAGATATTAGTATCTTGTCTTCTATTTAAGAGAATGGGACGTACGAAAAGGTTCAACACGGCTATTTGGGGCATGAGGGAACGCTGGACCTCTTGCAATGAAAATGGCTCGCATCAATGGGTTTTCATGATCATAACCATGCAAACCTCGGGGATGGTACGCTTTTCCCTTCTCTTTGGCATTGGCAATATCGAATTCTTGTTTCGTCACAATAGCCCAGCCCGTCTTGGGTATAATCCAAAGAGGGGCGATTCTTTCGTTATTGGAAAAATGATAACGCTCAGGCATGTCCTTATCTCTTAGATAGACTTCAATATTTGGGTTTGTTAAAGCATATGTCTTGAGTTTGTTGTAGAGTGGTTCAAGTTGAGCAGGATCTCTCGGTCGGAGCCCATATAACGGCCAGCCATCACTATGCTCGATAAGACTAGTATCAATTAGATCTTCGAGTTGGATCAGTCGGTTAATATCTGTAGTTGCCATGCCATGATCTGAGACAACGACCACATTTACAATATTTGTTAGGTTCCTAACCTCAAGTCCTTTGAAAATGCCATCCAACATGGTATCAACATCGCTGATTGTAACCCTTATTTCGGTACTGTTTGGGCCATAGACGTGCCCATCATGGTCAACATTTGGAACGTAGGCGGCGATAAATTGAGGTCTCATTTCCTCGACATCAGCCAGTTTGTTTTCAAGCCCGGGCCTATCGAGCAAGCCAAGCACCCTATTGACTTTGTTTGGCAGGGGCTCGGCTCCATTGTACTTGTCCAAAAATGTTGGCTCAACATCCATAATATGTGCCTCACTTCCAGGCCACATATGTATCGCGGATCTAATCCCCTGGGTCTCTGCGGTCACCCAAAGTGGCTCTCCACCCCACCATTTTGACTGCATAGCATTCGGGTTTGTATAAAAAAACTCCTCGCGTAATTTCTCGTCCCAGAAAGTGTTTCCAACAACTCCATGGGACTCGGGGTATAATCCAGTAACCAAAGTATAGTGATTGGGGAAAGTGACAGAAGGAAAACTCGGATTCATATAAACCGGGGACACGCCCTCTGCAACAAATGCATTGAGCCTCGGTGTAAGTCCTCTGTTCAAGAAGTCTGCTCTAAAACCATCCAGACTTATCAGTATCGTGGTGGGTGCAAATAGTGTCGTTCCATTGCTCAACATAACCTGTTGAGTCTTAACGACTCTCTTCGTTTTAATCGTCAATTTCCACGCGACCAGCACGAGAATTGTAAACCCAACCGCAATCAACAGATGTATGAAACCCCACAATCTCCATCTCCTTCTTTTCGAGGCTTTATCGTCATGCAAGCCCAGAAGACCCCTTCTATCGATCTCGTCGCTCTCCTCGGTATCGGAACTGGATCCAGTCCTGCTCCCATCTTTCAGCCCACCCTCCTCCATTTCGTACATCAAATGCCCTTCCTCCCCTTGGCCCATCAGCTTCTCTTTCTTCTGCTTCCTCCTTTCCCGTCGCCTCCTCCTCTTCTCACTCTTCGCAGACTTCTCTTCGGGTCCAAACATCGACTCCTCGCTCGCGCCCCCGTGTAGGCCGGGCAATTCTCCATAACTCTTTGAGAACAGCTTCTTGCCCAATCCACCTAAATTGGCCAAGGCACTCCCTCTCCTCCCTCTCCTCCTACTCTCCTCGAGTAATTTATCTCTCTCCTCCTCTTCCAACAAGACACTCTGATCATGTTCTCGTATCTCCGCCGACGTTCTGGCACCCATCAATACTTCGTCATCCTCGCTATCTGTGTCCTGATCGGACCGCTCACTATGAATACTCGAGGCATCGTCGTCATAGTTGACGGGAGAAAGAAGACTCGCAGATCGTACAGATGACGTTGGAGGAGCCATAGCTATGACGTTGAGAGGAGAAATTGGATCAATGGGGATGATGGAGGTCGCTGCTGTCGTTCCGTGCACGCGCTTCAGATTGACAACATTTTTGGGAGCTCAGCCTCGTCTCTCAGCCCACATCTAAATATGGTGCTCGGGTAAGTCAATACCATCACCCATCGTGTTTTCCACCCTGCTTACTCCTCTACTTAATCTTCGCGGCGTTATAATCGCATTATGAGCCATGTTAGATACACAGGAGCAGTGACAACTTGTCACAGGAAACTCTCAACAGCTAGTTCGCTCATCAATCGATATTGACGCTTCATGCGGAGATTATCTTGAATAGAAACCAGGGCACTAGATATCATGCAGAATTGGCGAAAACAAACGCACCAATGGCTCCAATAGGAGGCCCAAAACACATCAGGGCTCCTTAGAAATCTAGAAATGGCTCCCCGGTTTTCTGGTTCGGTATTCTCAGCATACCGAGCTTACCAGCTTACCAAGAGTAACAGCAATCTTCTGTTGAGTACAAAGTCCCCCAGCTATTCTTTTCTGCATATAACCCCGTACCTTGTGATTCTGCTTGGTGGTTATTTTGTTCTCAAAGTTACGCGGATTTGCGCGATTATGGTTTGGAATACCGAGTAACTTGGAAAAAGTACTCGAAAATGCCTCAACACCATAACTATTGCGGTGGTGGCATTGCAACTACCGAGTGCACTCAACCTCGTACAGATAATGATATATCGATCTAGGATTCCACATATACACTGTTGCATTGCGCCTGGAAAATTACCACCTAGAGCCTGTATTCTTTACTTATTGTTGGAACTTACGTGCGAGGCTTATCTCTTGAAAGGACTCTTCATTATTTTTTCTACCGAATATCTAGACTTAGTCTACCCCTCACGATGGATCCTGTCTCTTGCTTCGTTTTCGGACTTGGGCTCGTGTTCGGTTTACTCCTCCTAGAATTTATATAAGGTTTCGCGAGATGGTACGAGAATAAAGGTATCTTCAGATCTAACATTCAAATGGTATAGCTAACGACGAAATGAAAGGACAGTTGTTATTTTGTACACATCCATCACACTGCTCCAACAGGGGGCGAGCTTCCCTCGGCTAAGGCTTTCTTGCTCGATGTACTGTTATCTTCATCGTCTGACCGCTCGATTCCTTCAACAGCCTCCAACTCTTCTCTTCCAAGCATATGATGCTAGCAGGTGTTAGCAAGCAATTTGTGATTTTTAGATTAAAATTGCATACCTCGACATTGATAACTGGCCCTTTGAACCACTTCTTGGCCGAAACATTCCACCATATCATCACAAAAATCATTCTATTACGATCAGCATGAAATCCGCGTGAAAAGTTGTGGGAAACTCACGGTCCACCATACACAACAACCGTCCAGTTCATCAACTCGGCCGTTAGATCATTACCTCGGACTGATGGGAAGCAGAGAAAAGGCAGCATGACCAGCGTGAAAGCGCAAGAACAGACGCCAATTGGCCTGCTGAATTTCCCCAAGTGCCATGGACCACTACGAAATCGATCTCCCACGAAGAATACCCGGATGAAAATGGGTATCGTGAAAGCAACGAAGGCTGCAATGGCTCCAACAGAGAAAATAGCACCAATCGCAACAGAACCCCCAAAGATTAATAGTAGCAACAAGCAGCCAATGGCAGTATTAAACCATACGGCATTCACGGGTGTGTAAGTGAGCTTGTTGACTTTCTTTAGCCAGAATGACGCTGGAAAGCAATCGTCACGAGCATAAGCGAAAGTGACACGTGACGCAGCCACCATGCAGCCCTGTCCCATGAAGAAACTGCATACGATAGTCAAGCTAAGAATTGCCAAAGCAGTATTCTGAGGCATGACTTGGATGAGATACGAGGCCCATGGCTGCCCGAGGTCGGAATCTATGACAGACGGGATATCGATGACGGTATAAGCTACCACCAGCTGCAGTGCCCAGCCTGCAATACCGCCCACAGCAGATGTCATGACTATAGCCCGAGGAGCGGCAACACTAGCGTTGCTACACTCTTCACTGAGATGGAAAGGCGCGTCGTATCCGCTCATGGTCCATATTATACTCAAAAAGCTGCAGAGAATGGCAATTCCGTCTGGCCAATCCGTCCCATTTTGTATCGTCCAAACTTGCTTCGAGGGGAAGAACTTGGGCGTTGTGTCCGTCCCTGTAACAGATGCTGGAATCAGAATGATGACGATAAAGAGAGCAATCATATTCATCGTGGATCCGTAGGAGTTGAAGCGTGCAATCCATAAAGTGGGCATTGACGAGATGCAGGCATGGATTATCATGATGAAGATTGTGAGGAGGAAAGTCTGATAGTCGGTTGGAACATAGTCCGGGTGTGTGATCGAGGCCGCGGCGAGGATCATTGCGGAAAGAGCGTAATCAACTGAGGGTGCTCCAGTTACTTGAACCATCCAATTTGACCATCCAGTTATCCAAGCCGCAAGTGGACCCCACCCAGGGGGAGCGAGCACAGCAGAAGCGTAATAGAGTCCGCCGCTATGAAATGGTTAACTTGGAATCTCTCCAGCCCTTACGAATCGACATACCTTGTTGGCATACTCGAGCACAACTCTGCCATTCCCAAAGCCACACATTGGATAAAGAACCAACTGATCAGCCACCCCCAAACCATTCCACCAGTTCCGGCATAACCCATGCCATAGTATAGGGTACTGGCAACACTGGGAAGCAGACCTAGAACGGCAAAAGAAACACAAAACGTCGTCCACAATGAGAATTCTCTCTTAAATTCCTGCCTGTAGCCAAGCGCTACCAACGCAGCTTCATCTGCACTCAAGCCTTCGAAGTTGGGAACATCTCCCACAGGAAGCACAGTCGTAACGGAAGGTTTCCGGGGATCGTAGCTCTGGCTATGCTTTCTAGTCGAACTCAAGTTGCTCTTCGTTTCCTTCAGAGGAGATTCCATGATGAGGCCAATGTCGGCTGTGGCTGGCCCTGTAGTACGCAGGTCGTCACAAATCGACAGTCTTCCGCAACTATATACCATCACTCCCATCAGGCTCGGGCGAGGATAGAGGCAATCTTCCACGCATGAGGAGGCCTACGTCGGCGGATGGGGGCCCTGCCGTAGGCTGGGTAGGGTAGCACGGCAGCTATCAGGGCCTTGCCGCTTCGGGCATGTATAACCTGATTATGGGGCCTTGGTGTATCGTCTCGCAGATCTAGTCCAAAGGATGGCCGACTCGACGCATACCCTTGATATCAAACTGCTGCCCTCGACAGCCTCCTTTCCAAGAAGGACGCCGTGATTCCGTTCGATCATTTCGGCCATTTCGAGCTTGGTGACGCTTCCGCACATACTCTGTGTCTTACCAAACCGTGCCCGACTCCTCGCATCCAGATTCCAAAGAACGGCCGTGGTTCTACGACCAGCCCCGGCCGAGTTAGGGACGAGCCAGCGCCTCCTCGCAAACGCCGACAGCAATTCCGATTCCCATGGTTCGCCCCCGCCAATTCCTTATCTCTCGTCTAAACCGCCCGTTCCATGTAGGAACCGCCATTTCCACCTGCCCATCCAATCATCGCCTCTGACCGTCTGGAGAAGGGATTTGTCGCTCCTTATCGCAGGTGACATGGCTCTGGATTAAGATTTTCTTGCATGGCTGTTGGAGGCTTCTTGCTTTGAAATTTTCAGGTCACCTTCTTTTCTCTATCATCTCATGTTCCTCCTCTTCCGTCGGATAATGGCCCCTAGAAGATACTCTTCTAAAGCCCATATGTGCAATGGGCAGTTATCGCTCCACAGTAGGTGCCAGGCAAGGATCGAGCGGCCACTAGGTCATCGCTATCAGGCGGAGTGTGGGGAAGAACATCGTTACGTAAGAAGAGCCCAGGGCTCAACGTCAATGTGCGGCGACATGCAACAGGGTATGTGGTGGGCTCGGGTTCTCGGTCTGGGAGGATGGGATTGTCGGTAGGGGTTGGGGCTTTTCTGAATTGGGGTATTGGATTGACCAGATTGTGGGAGAGGGGACGGGGAGACCGTACCCGCGCCCTATTATATCTTGCCGGGCCAACAAAACCTCAAACGTCCTCCAGCAGCTGGATCTTGCCTATTGTGCCCTCTCTTTTTGAGCTCCAGTATCCATTTTCAAGACCGACTACTATTGCTCGCTCCCTCTCTGATTTTTCCTCCATCTCCTCCCCGATATCCTATTTGGTGTTCTATTTGATTTCCTATCCAGACATTTCATCATGGAGCCGCACGCCTTTAGCCTTGAAAAGAGGAACAAACCCGCGCTTATTATTCTCCAGAATCAGAAGACTGGTGCATCCGAAAGAGTTTCCGCAAAGGATTAGGCTTTTCAAGAATCTTAGGAAACATTATTTTCCAGAGCATAATGGATAAGGAAAAAGATAGTAGTTTGTTTAAAGTCTGAGATTTCTCGGTTATCCGTTCGTCTTTCAGATAGTCCTATAAAATATATTATCCGCTTTCGAGTAGTCTTTGATCCTCCAACTAGCTCCAAATACAGTGATGGCTATCATATCCCTTGATAATAAACCTGAAATTTCGCTTAACATTTTTCGAAATTTAACTCCACCTGAAAAGCTTGAGTTTTAGCGTTGACAGTATGTAGTTCGGTGATGCTTCTCGGGGCTGAGGTAGAGCTCAAGGATTCTTCTCCAGGGTCGCCAAGCTGCCTCTAGAATCATAACTCCGAGATCTTTCAGCAGCGGTGAACATATTTTCTCGATGGTCTTTGCCAGTGACTTTACACTTAGATAGTGCCATTATGGTAAGTAAAGCGCACTATCGCTCTAGATAGAGTTTATGGGTTTAAAAAGCAAACCCCTTTGAAACGAACTCTCGGGCAAAAACTGCAGAGCTCTTCTAGATTCGGATTGGCAACTAGGCGACAAGATTGAAGAGCTAGCCGATCAAAGTCCAGCAGCACAAGCTCTTCATGATCGTAATACCAACAGGTTCCATATGCTATCGGTCCGAGGCTTTCGACTACAACTTCATTTTTATTAGGACTGGGCTCTTCTTCTGTCTCACCAAAATGGTCTGCCGAGTCTTCCATTAAATCAAATTAACCTTCGTCCACAACTAGCTCCCATATTTGTTTTGGAGTCTTATATTGAAGATACCATTGTATGCGATCCCACCTGCCTTTTTGGTTGCAAAGAGGCATTGTCAAACTGCCACAATTTAGGTTTCCTCTATAGGACTCTATAGTTGCCACGAAAATCTCCTGCTTCGCGCTGCAAATCTTTCAATTGAGAGTTATTTGCAGACTATTTTGGCTTTTGCTGGCTTAAATCAATCTTCACAATCAGCATATCTTCTTCGTCTTTATCATGTTCTCTTAGTGTTTCCTCATTCATATGAAGAAAGGTAAATGTTTCGAGAGCCTGAGAAATTGGCTCCAGCGTATCCAAGTGGTTATTTTTTTTTAAAAAAACAACACCTCTCGCTACCTCGGAAGGTAATATGTTTGACTGTTCTGAATTTGCTGAAGATTTCTTCAAGTCGGCTGAACAGCGGGGAAGAGGAGTAGCTAAACTCAATAGACACAACGCCGAGGTCAGGGTCGACCCATAAAAGTGTTCTCCATACACAGAATCACTATCGCCGAGATAAGGCTTCTAAGATCTACGATTGACAACCCTAAATCCAAAACTATACAGCTTACGAAAATTCGAAATTCCTCCGCACTCGCTTGAGGTGTGGTACTCGAGGTAGCTCTTGTCAAAGTGACCTCGCGTTAAATCCTAAGGAATTCTAACGTAGCTACTCTTCACGTTCCTCAAAAATGTGTCTTTTATCTGCAAACATAGGCTTATTTGAAAATATTTTTATGGAAACCGGAGCTACAGCTACATCTATTAGTCGTTCGAAGTCGATCTTAGAAGCAGCTAGTTCTAAAACTTAATCTAGAACCTTCTTTACATTTCTTGAAATATCTATATCCATGCCTCTACAAACACCTACTAGATCCCTTTCTACCTCTCTACAATTATAACACCTATCGCAGAACAATTTCTAGTACTCAAACTCATAACATAAATAACCCCCCTGGATATTAGTTTAACCGGGTGCCAACCCTTATCGCCTTTAGACCCATGTTCCACAATATTGATATAAAACGACGATCTTTCCACCAAAGCTACATCGTATATCCTAGAAAGTATGCTTGTCAACAAATCAGGCAGCAGGTCTGGCCCCTGCTCCTATCCACATCCTACTGTATTGGCCCACCTTCTCAGCCCATCCATATGTAATAATGTCACGTATCATAGCGTGCTCTCAAGCGAGCTCTCTAAGGGAGGAGAGGTGAGCGTCAAAATGTAGTAAACAAACGCTTAAATTCTATGAAATAGCAGCAAAGAACACGGCTATATATACAGAGGGAGCTCGTCACATAAGCGAAGCTTATATACTAGAAGGGTTCACTTAGCAACGAACCAGACCCTCTTATAAACCACGATACTTTAAGTCTTTAAATAATTAGAAATTAACTATAAAGTAGAATTAACTCTAGTCTTTTATAAAGGAAAACCATTAATATTAGCTTTGATTATATATATAAATAAGATATTTTAATTATAAAATAATAACGTAAAATAAGGATAATGTCAAGGCCCTGGTCACATGACACTATCACCTGACTGGACCTCGACCAGATGCATAATGCCGGAATAGTTAGGAATCAGTGCAATACTGCCATGGCTGAGTAAGCCAGCTGAAGTGAAGGATCTTTCAGCTAAACAGGGCCCTCAGCTGAACAGGGCCTTCAGCTAAGGTCTCGGGTATAGGGCTTGGAAAAGGATTTTGTATATAAATATGCCCTGGAGCTGCTTCCTTCGCTCCCTACTTTAGAATTCTAAGTGTTGGAATCAACGACGCCTCTTTCTTTATTGACTCGTTTTTATAATATATTTTATATATAAAAAAAAGAATCTCAAGAGCTTGTTTAGTCTAAATCCTAAGTTTTAAATAATTTTAAGGGGTTAGAATTTTACGGTGTATTTCGTCGTGGTTTATAATTTAAGGTGGTCTGGTTCATTAGTCAGGGAACCCTTCTAATGTCACATGACCGTATACGTGGGGTTTTCCGTGACAGATAAAGATTCGAGACTTCGTCAAGAAGCATCGCTAATCTCCCTAAAATGTCGAAATTTGAAATGGCCAACCAGGTATGGATGAACTTCCTCTCTTCCATGGATATCACCTAACTTGATCTCCTCTAGCATGTGGTGATTGCAGGCGGTTCGAAGGGACTTGGCAAAGCTCTTGCTATTGACCTTGCAAGAAGAGGTGAGCCACTAGGGCACCTACTATCCTTCGCCAATCTAAGAGGAGTGAGATGTGAGTGGAGGTGGCTAATATACTTAAAAGGAGCACATATCCTTCTTCTCGCCCGCTCAATGCCAGTATTAGAACTTGCGAAAGAAGAAGTATTACTAGCACGAAGATCAGAAGTGCAAATTGTTGAGATTAGATCTGTTAATTTATGTGATCATGTTGCTGTTCGTTCTAGTCTCCCATTTTCCTCTCTTCCTCCGATATCTCATCTCTACATTATTTAGAAAGTACATCACTAACGCCCGACCCAGGTCAAAGAGCTTATAACAACCTACCCGTATCTCCCATCTATCCTCATCTGCGTCGCCGGCGGCTCCAACCCGTCCCAAATCGGTTTCCTCGCCGACTTAGACCCTACAGCCCTAACGTCTTGCTTCTCCCTCAATTACACCTCCTCAATCTTCATAACCCAATCTCTTCTCCAACGCTGGATAGCCAACCCTCTCCCATCAATAACCCGCCATGTAATCTTCATCAACTCAGCAGCTTGTTTCGTAGCTATACCCTCTTATATAGCTTACACCACTTCTAAAGCCGCCCTCCGAGCATTTGCAGATACGTTACGTAATGAACTTCTTCTGTACGGCTCAGAAAATCAATATAAAGTCCACAGCATCTTTCCCGGTACCTTTATCACCGACAGCTTTTTAAAAGAACAAGAAGGAAAGCCCAGCTTAACTAAGAAAATGGAAGGAAGTGATTATTCGATTGAAGAGATTGAAAAGATGACGCCAAGTGTGGAGGAGATGGTCAAGAGAGTTTTAGGGGGGTTAGAGAGGGGAGAGGGAAATGTGACGACGGATTTGGGGACGAGGTTGGTTTTGAATAATATGAGGGGGCCGAGCCCGAGGGAGGGGTGGGGGATTTGGGATTTGATTTTGGGGTTAGTAGGGATGCTGGCTTGGCCTTGGGTTAGGAGGGGGTGGGATGCGATAGTTAGGGAGGAGGGAAGAGGGAAAGGGTGGAGGACGTAAGGTGGGGATGATAGTATTTTCGTAGAGGAGGACCTTTCTAAACATATTTTTTATTTGAAACTTAGATTCAAATTGCGAAGTGAAACTCAATTTAAGAATATAAGTTAATATAATAAGATAAGAATATGGTAAGGCTGGAGGAGTGAAGGTTTATAGTACTATGACATAAGTTATCGGCTAAATCGTGTTCTAGCCAACGCGACTTATTTTACCCCCTCTATTTAATCCTTAATAAAATGCCACCTTTACGCACCTCCCTTAGGAACCTAAGTATTAATTAAAAGAGAAATGCTCCCTTATTACTATATACTAGAAGAATTATTATTAATTATAAATTATTACTAGTAGACTGGCCGGACCGTATACGGCCTAGTATTTTAAAACTAGACTGTTTTATACTTATTTAATTATTATTTACGGAGGTTACGGTAAAAAATCTAAGTAATTATATGATACTACGAGGCAAAAAGTCACTTTTATTTTATTTACTTAGCTACTTACTTAATAGACCTTATTTATTCTCTTACTCTTATTTTTACTATTATAAGTCTATAATAAAATAATTAACAAGGTTCCTTAAATATAAGAAAAATAAACTAAGGAAGAAACTCTAGTTAAGTCTCCTTTATATAATATATACCCTTCCTTAGCTTATACGCCCTCTCGCTAGCCCACAGTATTTAATAAGTTATATACTAACCTTAAGATAGTCTTAGACTTAATTATTATATATTATACTAGGGTTTCTTTATTAAGAAACCCAAGGCCATATGACATCCTACTTATCTTAACCGCATTGGTACTAATAACACCACTTTCTTTTAACAGTTCAAGAAGTTACATGTAAGCGACATTTTAGAAAAAAAATTAAAAAAGTTCCAGTCTATCAAAGGAACGCGTTAGCGTTCGATTTTTAGAAAAAGAGCTTTTTGGCAAGCATTAATATGTGTTAGACAAGGGTTTTAATGTAATTTTGGGCGAATTTGAGCAAAAAGTCAAATCACGAAAAATGTTATAAGTGCTGTTCTAGGAACAGGGATCTCTACTTGTAAGGCTTTGCTGGACCAGAATCAAGATTTAACCACCCTCGTCTCTTCACATTCTTTATGAACTTGGAAAGCCTCTTTAACATCTCATTCTTTTCCTACAACCCGTATTTTTTGGACCCCAGTGACTTGCTGAGATGTTCTGTAAACGTCGATTTCAAAAGTCTATTTTGCTAGAGAGAATTTGGCCGTGGGTAGTAGTGAGTCTTTTGATACCAATTAATGGATTATATTGACGTGTGCTTTAGAACTGTCATTTAGAATAGCCCATCTTTCATTTGCCTTTGCACACGGCATTGGATCAAAGACAAAAGAAATATTGAAAAGGGGAATGATATATAACACATGGGATATGAGGGCAGAGAATGAGCGCAGAGAGTGAGGGCTGAGAGTGTAGTTTAGGATTAAGAAGCTAAGGGTAAGAGACTAAGAGTAAAGCAGGCATGAGGTAGTCTGCACTGTCCCCTTGACAGTCTAGACTATCCCTAAAAGCTTCGGCACTCGGCGGTTGTATTACACGATGGAATGGCTGGTATTTAATGCTTTGTGTAGCAACAACACTCGAGAAAGAGCTTAATTTCTATGTCAAAACCCATCAAGATCTAAAGAAAGATATTCTTTCATCTCAAGACTGGATATGGCTTCGAACGACTGAGACGTTTTTACAACTTTTCCATCAACTTACTCTTGAGAATAAAGGCGATCAACGAGATCTTTCGTACGCATTTCCGTCGCTTTATGGTTTTTAATGGCATATAAAAACAATTATGGCCCCATTTAACAAATCAAAGGTTCGAATAACTTGAAATATATAACTATTCCACAGGTGCACCCAAGTGTGCTGGCCATCCCACCTATTTACAGAACTTCAAAACTCATATATCTCCATAACACTATTTACTATTTATTATATTTAGTACTCTGTCTATTCTATAATATCCAATCAAGCCTGAGGACAAGTTTCAATTCGGTGTCCTACCTCACGGCAGCGTTCACAGCATCTAACTTACGGCGTGGCGTAGCCCCATTCTGTCGTACTCTACTTTCACGCCTTTCCTGCTGAATCTGGGTATTAATAGCTATTTGACTAATTAAACCTGACCTTCAATTGTAAGACCTTTATCTATTCGAACAATTTTTTTTGGCGTCGCCTACGTTGTGTGGCGAGCCTTCTGAAGGCTCTCATTTTCAGCCTTTTGAATTGTACGGGAATGGACCATCGCTTGGGCACCCTTAAGGAACTGATTAAGCGCATCATTACTAAGGGTTGGTGAGCTTTTTTGATGAGCTGTAATACGGTCCTAAAGTAGTTCTCGTTGAGTAGTTAATTCAATAGCATTGCTCGATGTTTTCGACTCCCATTGAGGCTCGACAGCAGTTCACAAGTTCAAAGAAAGAATGGGAAGAGTTGGTCAGACAACTTGCAGAAAAACAAGCTGCACATACCGCTGCCTCTCAACCATCTTTCCCGCATGGCAGCCTAGGTGCACTGAACCCTTATAGTACAAGAGCATTTTCGATTGGCTTGAGACTGTGGGTCATGGATCAGATGGAGCAGTATACAAAATTCGAGAATCTACAACAAGTTCGATATATGCCCAGAGACTAATTCGAGTCACCAATGCCTGACATTCTGCCCGCGTTGAAAAAGAGGTACAAAATGAGGTAGCAATTATGCAAAAACTTCAACATCACTATATCGCTTCCATTCTATTTCATATTTGGGATATTGACAGCTTCAGTATCATTATGCTACCAGTCGCGGACTATGATCTCCTGACTTTCCTCCAAAGGAAAACCCTGAATCATAGCTTCTCCAGGATAGAACTCGGTACTCTTACCTCATGGTTTAGATGTTTGATATCTGCATTAGCTTTCGCCCATTCACAAAGGATCAAGCATGAAGACATCAAGCCCAATAACATATTAATCAAAGATCATCAGCCATATCTGGCTGACTTTGCTTGTGCAAAAGGCTTTTCAACACTTGATAGCTCGACCTCACCAGATATACTAACGTTTGGATCTCCAGTCTATTCCGAACCTGACATTACACCTCATCATTGCACTACAGATATCTTCTCTCTCGGCTGCGTGTTTTCTGAAATGCTTACTGTTTGCCGGCCACTCTCTGGAGGAGTACCAAAGTTAGCGTATATTACCACATTAGGAGAATCCTTACGCCTTTGGCAAGAACTTGCCACAGGTTTACGTATGGCTCGAAAAGATTACAAAGCTCAACGATGACGTGGGAGAATTGCTAGTTGAACAAACTTTGACTACGTTACATGAGGATAACGATAAAAGACCTGAGGCACACAGCGTTAAGAGAAAGCTTCGTTTGGGTTTGGATAATGTATCAGTCTTCTACACGACTTGTTATTAGCAAATAGTTTTTATATTCGCTAAGTTTTGCTTTAAAAGGTACTATATTGAATGAGCTGCTCCTACTGTTGGTAGTTGTTTGTCCAAGAAGGTGTGCTGTACAGAGCTACGTCCTAGTTCTTCTGAGGTAGTTCATGTTCTTTAAGACTTGCCAATGACCTTCTCATCTTTTAGCACTATCGCTTCAGACTTCTTTTTCTTCCACATTCAGTTCTCCAATGTTTAAGCATCGATTTGATCCAACCATGGAATGCTCTCCTGCGCTCCAACTTTGCCAATTGTAAGAGCAGCGGCTTTATTTGCTCGCAAAATGGCGCTCTTGATATCCCAAGTACCGCTTGCTTTCTGCCGCAGATAATCTGAAGCATATGCTGCTGTGAAAGTATCCCTGCCATTCTAGTTAGATTGGTTTCGGTAAAATTGGGTGGAATGACTGACCCAGCACCAGTAGTATCCAACACTTCGACTTTGAATGCCGGAACGTGGCCATGGTCCTCAGAGGTAGCGTAGTATGCACCATTTCCACCTAACGTTACTACCACGTTCTTGACGCCTCGACCCACTGAGTAACCAGTGGCCAGGCCTCTTGGGACACTTCATCCAAATCTCGATCTGACAGGATTGCTGCCTCTGTCTCATTAATTATAAGGTGAGTGATGTATCTATAGGTCCGCTGTGTGATTGTAGCAACCGGGGCAGCGTTCAGCAGGAAGTCAACACCAGCCTGCCGGCAGTTTCAATCATCTGCTCTACTGCCTCTTTGCATATTTCCAATTGTGCGACAACAAGATCTGGTCGCACGCCATTTCCTAAGTCTTCAACCTTCAGAAAGTGCTGTGGAGTCCAATATTTGAGTGCGTTTGGAGTCACCAGGATTCTGTTGTCGCGTGAGTCGTTTTCTACCAAGATGAAGCAGACACTGGATCGCATGTTGGGGACCGTCACTATTCCTGAAATGTCCACATGATTCTCTTGCAAGACTGTTTTAAATCTCTTCTCCAATTGATCATCTCCAATAGCACCAATCATTCTGATTTCTATGTTGCCATTCGATGTTACAGCATCTCGAAAACTGCCGGAGGTTTCTATTTCTGGCGGAGCGATCTCTGTGGGCCTTCTATTGGATGTACGGTATGCGGCGATTGCGGCGTTGCAGCCTTTACCACCCAATTGTTCAAAGTATTCAATTACCATAATTGTTTCTCCGTGATCAGGTACTCGATCTGTGATCATCATCATGTTGACCATCAGGGAGCCATGATTGTGAAAGATGAAATGCATAAAAAAATTAAATATGCGGTAGATTTTGTGTTGTGAATCCTTCAGTATTCAAGATACGCGGAAGACGCGAGAGAGAAAATTGCTGCTCTACTATACTATATATTCAGCGAAGAGAAAACAACTAGATAGAGGCATTATTCATTCTAATGTAGCCTAATAAACGAAGCGGAGGTATAGGTATACCATGCAATAGGTGCAGGTATATACAAAGTGGTAATCGGGTATAAAATCTGAATCTAGCCTAATATAGTTATAAATCGCAGACAAATCCCTTACTTACCCTACCCATGCGATCTCGGTACGAAGGTATGCGGCGTCGGGAAAGAGATTCTGGCGAAATTTGGTGCCAGCAAGGTGTTTTACGAGAGCAAACAGCCGCACAGAAAGAATCTACGGGGCCACCCTTTGACCCTCGCACGACACGACACCACCTACTGTACTGCACGCCCCCTCTATACGCTCTCTCGTTACCGCACCACTGCCATCATCTACTCTTGCCTGGATTCCAACCACCATGGAAGTCATCAAAGCAACATTTGCGCAATGCAAGTAAGAAAACAGGGTAGGTCAAACCTAGACTCAAGTACATCTTATATTCCTAGAATGGAGGCTCATCACCGACTTAGTCCGCTCTGCTCATATACGCCACCGCCGGCTATCCCACCCCGGCAGAGTTTCCTGATATCCTGCTTGGGCTGGCAGCTGGTGGTGCTGATATAATTGAAGTAGGAGTGCCCTTTTCGGATCCGGTTGCTGATGGCCCAACGATCCAAAAAGCCAATGCGATTGCATTGGCCCACCACGTGAACCTCGACTTGTGCTTAAAAATGGTGAAAGAAAGCCGCAAGAAGGGCCTCCACGTGCCTGTAGTGCTCATGGGCTACTATAACCCAGTGCTAAGCTATGGAGAAGAGAATTTGGTTCGGGATTGCTGCGCTGCTGGTGTGAACGGATTCATCATTGCCGACCTCCCCCCGGAAGAAGGAGGGAGCTTTCAAAAGCACTGCCGTTCGTATGGGTAAGATTGGTTTGTTTCGACCTTAGTCGGTTGTGCCGCTAACATGCTGTAGTTTGTCTATGGTTCCGCTCATTGCACCTGTCACAAGCGATGAACGTCTCAAAGTCCTCTGCAAATTGGCAGACTCGTTCGTCTACGTCGTCTCAAGGATAGGTGTAACGGGTGTCACAGGAAGCTTGAATACCGCCCTACCTGATATCATGAAGAGAGTTCATCGATACACTGGTGACGTGTCTGCGGTTGTCGGGTTCGGAGTGAGCACACGCGAACAATTTCTCAGTGTACAGGACATCGCAGAAGGCGTCGTCATAGGAAGCGAAATCGTTGGAATACTGGGACGCGCACCGCCAGGTCAGGCCGCTGCTGCAGCACAAAAGTATTGTAGTCAGATCACCCTTCGTGAGGTTGATCCGACTTCTGGCCTGCTGAAAGATGGTTGGGAAAAGGAGTTTAGCAACAGATCCAGTGACGGTCATACTCTAAAGCCGACTCCCGAAGACGTGATTGCACATACGCCGGAGTTTGGAGACTTTGGAGGGCAATACGTGCCCGAATCGCTCATCGGCTGCCTAGAGGAGCTTGAGGCTTGCTAGAATGCGGCCAAGGACGACCCAGAATTCTAGACGGAATACCGCTCATACTATGCTTATATGGGGCGTCCCAGCTCCCTACATCCTGTGGACCGCTTGACTGAACATGTAAATGGGGCCAGGCTTTGGGTGAAACGAGAAGACCTTAATCACACGGGGAGTCATAAAATCAACAACGCTATCGGGCAGATCCTCCTCGCAAAACGAATGGGCAAAACCGCAATCATCGCCGAGACAGGTGCCGGCCAGCATGGAGTTGCAACAGCTACGGCCTGCACCCAGTTAGGGATGAAGTGTACCATTTTCATGGGTGCGGAAGACGTGAGGCGACAGGCAGTTAACGTGTTTAGAATCAGAATTTTAGGCGCGGAAGTGGTGCCGGTTGAAGCGGGCACGAAGACCCTGAGAGACGCAGTAAACGAGGCATTAAGGGCATGGGTGGTGGATCTAAGCACCACGCATTATCTCATTGGGAGTGCTATCGGCCCTCACCCATTCCCAACAATTGTGAGGACATTCCAAAGCGTCATAGGCACAGAGACAAAGAGCCAGATGTTAGAACAGATCGGCAAGCTTCCCGACGCTGTTGTTGCTTGTGTTGGGGGCGGGAGTAACGCCTCTGGGATGTTTTCTCCCTTCAGCCAAGACTTGGGCGTTCAATTATTAGGTGTCGAAGCGGCCGGTGATGGGTTGGATACAAAACAGCATGCAGCTACGCTGAGCAAAGTGAGTCAAACACCAGATTTTATAAGCACCAACACTAATACTGATGACGTGATAGGGATCACCGGGTGTTCTGCATGGTGTGAAGACATATATCCTTCAAGACAAAGACGGTCAAATCAAAGATACACATTCTGTCTCGGCCGGTTTGGACTATCCCGGGGTAGGCCCAGAGCTTTCCTGGTGGAAGGATAATGGCAGGGCAAAGTTCATTGCGGCGACGGATGCTCAAGCATTCACAGGTTTTCGTCTCTTGTCGCAACTTGAGGGCATTATCCCAGCTCTAGAAACGGCGCATGCGGTTTATGGCGCCATCGAATTAGCCAAGAATATGCGAAAAGACCAAAACATAGTCATCTGCATAAGTGGAAGAGGAGATAAGGACGTCCAGAGCGTAGCAGAGCAGCTCCCAAAATTTGGGCCAATGATCGGCTGGGATTTGAGGTGTAAGTGTTAAAGCAAGCCAATCAGAACTGTAATACTGATCGATATAGTTGAATTTTAATGAAGAAGAAGCCTCATCTAGGCAATCTCGAGTAGAGATACTGCTAGGGGAAGGAGCACTCGAAAGGGTCCTCGAGTATTTAGCTAGCTAGTAGATAGTCCCACCAATCCATCTCTTTTGCCACCATACTTCTTTGAGTCCCCTCTATCTAAGAGTACCCATAGTAGAGACTAAGTATACCATCCCATGATGACTAGAATTCAGTTCAAGTGAAGAGAATGAGAGTGACTCGGCTCCTCAAATGGCTATCGACAATGCCACATCCAACATGTTAAACATATAGGAGGAGATGTAGAAATGGGCCTATCAGCTGCCAGTCGAGACAGAGGCTCAGAAGGAGAGGGCAAGCCAGACTAGTGTAAGATCCAGTAAGGCCAAATCAGAAAGGTGATTGAAAAGGTGAGAGTTGTAATTACAGATACATTCCTGTGTGCCTTGTTCCACTCGGATCGGTGCAAAGACTGTGCTCGTCAAAGACTATGCTTGTGCTTCGCCACAGTTACCTTATCGACTGAGGCTCTAAAAACCCTCTGCCTCTCACACTGCTCGAGGAAGACCTGGTATTTGACGTCCAGCAGCGCACATCTTCATCATCCGACGGTCGAACCGACTCCCCCGACTTGCTGAGGCGTTGGATGACGGCCCAGAGGTCCTCAGTATTACCGTTCTGATCCACCGTGCTAGCTTTGGCAGCTAGCAGCGCTGCGCCGCAACACACAGCAGCGTTCTCATATCGTGGAGTGACCACTGGAAGTTTGCACGCCGTTGCAATGGTGGCTACTAGGATTTTGTTCTGGCATTGCGAGCCCGACATGAAGATCGACGAGATGGTATGCCCGGCCCGGTTCATCTCGGAAATTATTTGGTGTATTTGGAGAGCGAGAAATTCGATGACGCCGTAGTAAGTGATAGCAAGGCTGTCTAAACTTTTGTCGGCTGTGAGGCCAACCACGGCTCCGCTCATCAGGGGGTCGGCGATTGGGGAGCGATTTCCGAATAGATCGCCATAGAAAAAGAAGTAGCGGCCTAGATAGGGGATATTTGGAGCGTCGGAATCTACGCACATCTGCTGAAGGTGCTTATTAAGAACTTCGAATATGTTCGATTTCTGGGATTCAGCAAGGGACATGGCAATTTCATATGCAGGGTGGATCTGCAGCATATGCTGCAGTAACTGGCCTGTGCAAGCAGATAGCGTTAGTTTTTACTCTCTCGCACAGCTTAGCCTGGCTACCCGACAGCTTAGAGTTAGGATCTCGCTTCCCCGAGAGATTCCCTTTGAAATCCAGTGCATCACAGTTACGAAGCAGGTTGAAAAGTGCGATCACATACCTGAAGCAATCTGACCACCTTCTGACATCCAGAATTCCAGCAATACCCAGTCCTTATAAGGGCCCCAGACACCGTGGACGAAAATTGGGGCTTTTGACACCACAATGAGGCAACTTGATGTACCAGCCACTAACGACAACCTAGATTACACAGGAAAGGCGTCCGCATTTCCTGGTGCTTGGAGCTGTGCTCCAATAGTGCCCACCCAACCAGCATATGCATCTATGATGACAGAGCCGACTAGGACGTCTGGTGGTAAGCCGAGTTCTTGTGCAGCCTTATTACAGAGCTTGCCCATAGGAACGCCTACAGGCAGGTACTGTCCGTACTAGGAACCAAGTTAACTACAAAAAAAGCACAACTTCAAGTGATAGCTTACTTTGCACACCCCACCGACTTTCTCGAAGTCATTTGCCACCAGGTCCTCTAATCCAATATCTGCCAAGAATTCCCTGTCCCATCCTTTGATGGTCTCGTCCACACCAAGAGGTATTATCTCTTGGTCGCAGGCAGCGGTACAAGGTATGCTCACGTTCCCCGTCGCGATGTGGGTGAGAGCATCGTTCAGATCATAAAACTTGCATCTGTCGAAAACCTCTTTCGGTGTATTGTTCTTTAGCCATAATACTTTGGGCAGTTCCATGAGTACCGATATTGAGCCGCCAAGGTATTTGAGAAGACTGTGCGCTTTGCTATTGATGAAAGCCGCTTCAATGTCAGCCCTGCGGTCCATCCAGAGTATGATGTTGTGAACAGCGCCAGAGTAACTACTTCCGCTCACCTCCACAGGTTCGTCGGTGTCATGTGTGTGTACAGAGAGGGAGCATGTGGCCGCAAATGCAATACTCCGAACAGTGTGAGGGTCAATGCCGCTCTGTATTATAGCTTCTCTGACCACATTACACACAACGTGCCATATATCGTCAGTAGACTGCTCCTGTAGAAATATATCAGCAACAAGATTTAACTACTCAACTCAATCAATGAAAGCTTACATAGCAACCTGGTCGTGATTGCCATTGCTGGATATTCTCGGAGGCATGTCCTACCAACTCTCCCTCATTATCAATAATGCATGCCCGAGCGCTACATCCAGGCCAATGTAATGGGATTTTAATACGGGTGCATCTTTACCAGAATCGCCATTGCATTGGGCCGAGGGCGTACTCTGTATTAGTCCTATGGTTGGCATGGCTTAGATGTTCGAGAAGGACGGAGCTCCTTTTTAACTCTGTCAAGTAGCACCGCGAGAAGGCTGGGACACGAGAAGGCGATGGACGTAATAAACTATGGCGCTTGCAGCTCTAAAGATGAACTGTCACGGAAAATGGCATGTCTATAGTCATGTGATCATTGTTATGTAAGGGTTCGCTTATACGCGAGCTCTTTTGTATATATATCTGCGATCCCACCCTTCATTTAAAAGAATTCAAGCGTTCATACCAATACCTACTTACGCTCATAATCTTCTCCCCAGGAGAGATCGATATTTGCACACTTTATTCCGTGACATGAACCCAAATAGAAGAATCTTGACAGAAAATATTCTATGAAAGGATGGGGTTCATATAAGAAACTTCGCCTTACCGCTTAATTCTCGTTCGTACCAGCCATTCGGACGATTCCATAAGCTCTACATCTGGAGCTATTCTATTCAGATTTTCTGCCAATCATGGCTGACCCTCAACAACAGCTCATCGCTCTTCAACTGCAAATTGCGAGTCTACAGGCTCATGTTGCAACACTCTCTCCACGACCTACGCAACGCAAAGCAGTGCTCCCCGATGTCGACAAATTCGATGGATTACCTCACAAATGGGATACATAGAGACCTATGATAAAGGCAAGCTTTGCGTAGATGGAGCAGCGATTAGCGATTCAATTACACAGTTCTACTATATCTACTTTGCACTCGAGTCAAAAGTTCAAGCAATGGTTCTGCCACAACTCTCACACGCCGAAGAAGACAGGATCTGGGACCCTCAATTGATTCTCGACCAGCTCGCGCGAGTCTGCTCTAACCCGAATAAGTTGAGCGAAGCAAAAGATCGTCTACATTCTGTCAAGCAAGGAGACGATTCCCTCTCAACTTACATTGCCAAGTTCGAGCGTTTACTTTTCGAGGCGCAAGGTCATAAATGGGACAGCAATCGTAAGATCAGTGCGTTTCGATATGGTCTCAATTCAACGATCAAGAACCGTCTTGCCCAGCAACTCAAACTGCCCGACAACTACGCAGATTACCTCATCGCGGTTCAAAAGCTGTCTTCTTGATCAGGAACCTCCTCTTTTACACCTCCGTCTGGCCCCTCAAACGCTCACTCGCGCTATCCTTCGGTATCATAAAGTGGGACGTCTTTACCGAAATTTTAAAATTAGCCTCTAGATAGGTTCTCATTCTAAATAAGTATATATCTGTAGTGTCGTAAATCGCCGGAGGCAATCATTTGACTTAAGATTACAGCGCGTGGTAAGCTTTTTGTTTTACTAGACAGTAATTAATAGCCTTGTCAAACCTTAAAGTTTCCTATCCTCTTAGTCCTAATCCTCTTAACCAACTAAAAGATATATTCACAACCCACTTAAATTCCCTCCTGTTGATCTAAGAGGCCTTAGAATTAGACTAATATATGACTAAATAAATAAGACTTGATTAAAGAGCTTATAAGGAGCAAACCTCGCTATATATGCTATAGAATCTACTCTATATCCACTGGTGGTAAAAGACGTGCTAAAACATAAAGCAACGTAGTTTTAGAATATAAAGGAATTATATAGTCTATAGAACTAAAATGCTTATTAAAACACTAGCTATATTAGGTCGGATATAGGTACTAACACTATAGTTAATATACTATTATAAGACTAGTATACTAGTCCTAAATAGGTTAATATTAAGGTTATTCTTAAATATGCCTAAAATCTAAAATTATTTAATTATAAGCTTTTAAGAATTAAGTAGTGTGACGGTTAGTCCTTTTACTAAGAGTATTCCTAGAATAGCTTATAATAGTTAGTTTATTAAAGAGGTTTTAAGTAAAAGGCTTATACTTCCTTAAAGTAGAGGTCTTTTTAAAAAAGGGTCGATATATAAATTATATAGTAACTAAGGTCTTAATTTATTATTATAGGCAATAGGTATAAATTATTATTTAAGTTAAGTATAAAGTGTTACGACTTATATAACTAAAGGACCTTAGGCTTAACTAATAAACGAGGCTTATTAGAAGTAGAACCGAGGTTATATAATAGACCTTTTTAGACCTCTTTAGACCTACGTAGGTTTAAGGCGATCTACTAGCTAAGTAATCTAAGGTCCTAAGAGATCTAGTAATACGAAGGCTCTATATAAGTAATAATAGTTATATACTTAAATAAGAGCTTTATACTTAACTTAAAATAGTAATATATACTTATTACTATAATATCACTTATAAGAATAATTATTAAACTAATATATATATCGACCCTTACTTAAAAGACTTATACTTAAAAAGTCTAGGTATTTAACCTTAACCTTATAAGTAAACTAACCTTATAGCTACCACGTTATTATAATAATAATAGTTAAGACAGCTATTATACTTTAAGCACTTTATTAAGAAGCATTATTTAATATATTAATAGTACTTATTATATAACTAAAGAAGGTAGCTAGACTAGCCTCTTTAGATATTATTATAAAAGGAACTCTTAGTATAGTTAATCTTACGCGCTTAATTAAGGTCGTTACTCTACTTATATTCTTAAGAGAATCTTCTAAGGTTTAAGAACATATTATAAAACTTAAAATCTATATCTTTTATAATAATAAATCCTTTATAATAAAAGACTCGAAGGTCATCTTTATAGTCTTATACTTTATTAAATCTACGTTTAATTAGGCTAAGACGTTCTTAAACGACTACTAGACTTATATAAGAATTAAGGACATAAAACTAAATATATAAAGGATTTTTAAAGATTTCGAAAATTACTTAAGTGCGCTATATAATATATATAAAGAACTAGATAAAAGAAAGAAAGTAGTTTATAAAATAAATAACTTATAAATAAAGGACTCTTTTTCTTAGTATTTAGCCTCGTTCTTATAATATAGCCCTAGAGTTAATTAAGATAAAAAGGCGCTTTAAGACTGTTTTTATTAAGAACTAATAAATAGCTTAAAAGACGAACTTATATAACGAAGTAAGCCTATAACCTTATAAAGGCTAATAGACCTATTTATAAATATTTAGATAAGATTTTAAGAACGTTAACTAAAAAAGAAAGAGGCTAATAATTAAAGTCTAAAAGGTAAAATATATTTTATAATTATAATATAAGTAATAAAATTAACTCTTTAAAAGGAATAAAAACCTTAATAATAACGTTAGTAAAAATAGTAACTATAAGAATAAAAGTAAAAGAAGAAGGGCAAATATTATAACTATAAAAAAGAAGGCTATTATACTAAAAAATATAAATAATTTAAACGATAAATCGTGACTATAATTAAAATAGCACTAAAAAAAGCCTAACTTCTTAAGAGAACACTTATATATATATTTATAATATTATTAAAAGAAGACTTAGTAGATATTTTTTAAGAACTTATAAAATAGATCTAAGACTAAAAAGAGAATAAAGAGAAATAAGAATAGTAGTCTACTAATCTATTACTTTTAATAAATAAAAAATAAAGAAGGATAAAATAAGAGGTTTTAAGCTATAGATTAGACCTTATAGTACTTACTAAAGGCGATAAAGAAGAAAAAGCGGAATATATTATAAAAGGACTAGGACTAAACTAAATATACTATACTTCTTATAACTATAAAGAATATTAAAGCTAGAAATAAGAGGCCTAATATTAGCTAAAGTTATAGATATTTATAAGTAATAATAAAAAATAAGATTATAAGTATTGTCTTAACTAAAGCAACCTTTATAATTTATTAAAACTACTTAAAGGAGTTATATATATTACTTATTAAACTAATTATATCTAAAAAGAATATAAGACCTATTATTAATAAAAAATTTAATATAAATATATGCCTTTATAACTAAATATTAAAGTTAAGGCACGATCTAAGAAATAAGAAAAGAACATTATATTATAAGACTTATTAAATAATCCTACTATTATAATAAAAGAACTAAAGTTAAAAGACTTTAGCTAAAGGCTAATAAAGGAACTAAGAAAGCTATTTTAATAATTTATTAATATCGCGGCCGAAGTATATATTATAAGACGTTTATTTATTAATATCTTTTTATATATTAAAAGAAGAAAAGCAACTAAGTTATTAGACTTAAGAGTAAAAAGGAACTTTATTAATTAAGAGTGGTTTTAATAATAAAGCTAAAGATATATTTAAAAAGCAAC
>QYAM01000199.1:0-18188 GCA_003988965.1 Neobulgaria alba
TTAAATATCCTTTTAATAATAATTTTAATAAAATTTAAACTATTTAGCGTTATTATAAAGCGTTACTATAAAAATATAAATAATTAGTAGTCTTAAACTTTATAATTTTATAAGATATATATAATCTATATTATAATTTTCGGTCCGGTCCGGTTTAATTTATTTTTTTAGGACCGAACTATAAACGGTCCGGTCCGACCTATTATTTTAGGACCGCTAAACGGTCCGGTCCTAAAAATCAAGACTAGACCGCATATAGTCCGGTCTAATATATTTTTTTTAGGACCGCTATACGGTCCGGTCTCGATTTTTAGGACCGGACTATATACGGTCCGGTCTAACCTATTATTTTAAGACCGCTAAACGGTCCGGTCTTAAAAATCGAGACCGGACCGCGTTTTTTTCGGTCCGGTCCGGTCCGGTCTCGATTTTACGGTCCGGTCCGGTTAGTCTAATCCTTATTAATTAAGCCTAAGGTCTTAAATTATATAAGTCGTAATATAGCTGTCTTAATTATTATTATTATAATAATATAGTAGCTATAAGGTTAGTTTACTTAAAGGGTAAGGTTTAAATACTTAGACTTCTTAAGTATAAGTCTTTAAGTAAAGGTTAATACGTCGTAGTCTTATTTAATAATTATTTAATAAGTGTTATTATAATAATAAATATATATTACTATCTTAAGTTAAGCATAAAGCTCTTATCTAAGTGCGTAAACATTCCTACTTATATAGAGCCTTCGTATCGCTTATATCTAAGTATCTTATACGATTTGCGATTCTATGACTTAGTCGTAAATCGCTTAGTCGCAGCGTGTGATAACTCGTGACCCGCGCTTATAGGCGACGTCACCTGATTAGGGTTCTACTGCTAAGAGACATTCTTATTAGTTAAGCCTAAGGCCCCTTGATTATATAAGTCGTGATAAATACGTCTATACACACCTTATTAACTTCTATAATAATAAAGCTATAAGTCTAAAATTTTAATAGTAAATTTATAACTATTATATAAATCTACTATTAAAATTTTAGACTTATAGCTTTATTATTACAGAAGTTAATAAGGTGTGCACAGACGTATTTTATATATAAAAAAAATTAACGAGGTCCTAATATTAACGAGGTCCTAATAAACCACGTTAGTTTTATTTTACTATTAAAAGTTTTTATAAGTAATATATAATTAGTTTTTATTTTATTTTAGACTTTAAAATAATATTTATTAATTAATTAAATATAACTTTTAACCCTAAGCTCTCCGACAGACGGCGTAATCATGGCCATCGAGAGCCTCAATCCAACTTGTTCTTCACAGAAAAGAGCCGGTGATCCCAACGATGACCTCACCTAGGACATGGTGGCCGGTTTTGTTCTACCCTCCCTAAGACAATGATCAGACGATGCGGATCTCGCATGGTCGAATGCTTGCGGCCGAGGCCAGGCATGTATCATCAATCTCCAATACGTCATGCAGTCCAAAGTCGAGAACGAACTCCCTAGGGCCGTCACTGTTCAGGCCTGGCAGAATGCGTTTCCTAAGGACACAAAAACCGCAGTGTGGCCAGGAAAAGATTCGGAGTTTGGCGCCATGGCACGTCCTATGTCACTGAAGAACCACGATGCCGTTGCGCGGATTCCCACATGCTGATAATGCATGGGCTATCCCACGAGGACGGGTTTTTAGCGCTCCCGAGGAGGGATCGCGACACGGCATTGACAATATCGAGCACCAGAAGACATGCAACGTGCGGTGCAGCTCGAGCCACGATGGGGGCCCGGAACTGTGCGGCTGGTACGGCCGGCCTTCTGGGAATTCGTGCGGCAGGTTTCGATGGTATGAGATAGGTCGTTCAATACTGTGGGCAGGCATCGAGTTTACCACCACGGCTTCCACAATCACGGCCGCATACCTGTTGTCGAGGTGGACTACCGAGGCGAGGTCGGGTAGGTGACAGGCGATGGCGAGCAGAAGCTCCCCTGGACTGGAATTTGCTGTAGGGGGATGCTCAGCAACCTAATCCTAACTTTCAAATCAAACGGTGATTGAATTACTAGTACCATGTCGGAAGTTGGAAGCCTCCCGATGGATGCCATGGTAATCGCGAAGCCATCAATCATGCCACTGCTCGGGCGGACTCGCGGGCTCGACTAGGAAGAAATTTGCACATTGGACACCTTATGAGGCTTGACAGGACGGGCGACGAGCGAATTGTCCATGAGCCCGACAACGGGCTTCTGAGGTAAGATGAGTTGATGTCCGATGAGGGCCCCCTAACTGACACTCTCAAACTAACTATACATGGCGAGGAAGAGCGTAGTTGTGTTCGGCCCATCGATTCTCGACATTCTTAAAGATATTGCTTTCGGTGTTCAAACCCCGCCTTGCGCATCTGTCCTCTGTGTACCTCGTGGATTTCTGAACAGATCGTCACCATGATGCCTCTCAATGGTGGCAGCCTTGTTTGGCTCCTGTTGGGGCTGCTGGCTGACAGTTCCGCCTACTATTGGTACAATAGAGCGCCCTTTGTTTCGACTTTCGAATGCCCCGCCGACGCTCAAGACTGCATCAACATCAAGACGGCCATAAAGTACTTTTTTATTCTTAATTAGTCTTCGCTATACGCCAAGATGGCCCTCTAAGACAGTTATAATATGGTAGACAGGCGACCCCCTGCCTTATATAATGCCTACATCACCCTAGTAAGGTAAGCCGCTGCATCCTGCCTTGATATTTTTCCTACCAAGGTATAAAGATACGTTCTCCGCCACTCTATCGATTTAGCCCTATATTTACGCACTTTTAGAGCAGGTAGTCTCCCAGCGCCACCTCTTCCCCTTTACAAAATATATATAGCTTCGGTTGACCCTGCAGGGCCCTAGGGCCTAATTCCGATGTAACAAAACAAGCAAGGCTAGCTAGGCATTACGCCACAGTTTAGCAGGGCGGGTTTAAACTGTTCTTATAAGTTTACCTGACCAAGCTACCAATGATACGTCAACTACATATATAGCAGGACAGGGTCAAAGTGCCCTCGTTTGTTGTTACACTGGGGTTTGAGTTATATACTTATTAGAAAAAGGCTTGCTCACACACACACAGAGCATCGAAGCAGATTCCCATTTGCTTGTATCTGGGATTCTCGAAATAAATAAATAGCGGCTACAGAACAACGTTTAGACCTCTCTACCTTAGGCGCCATAAACACTCTTGAGCCCAGCCCAAAGTTTCACCTCACTAAAGACAACTGCACCGGTCGAGGCCTGTGCGAATAAACTGACCCCCACGGCATCCTGATCCGTCGTGTAGATCATAGTGGAGAGGGCAAACCTGTCGTTTGCATAGACTTCTATGGCACCGCCGTCGCAGAAAATGGTCACTCTCCACGACTCCCGTGCCGTACCCTCTCCCGCTCTCATGGTGAGGAGAGTGAAGGGACCGCGCTCATCGCAGTTGTTAATATCGGCTGCGTGGGTGGATCTTGAGCGATCGACTACGATTTCTTCATCGGGCGGCGAGAAACTGATCATCGTTCTCGTTGACATGTCTCCGGTGTGCCGAATATGAAACCCGACGCTTTCGCACCCGTCCGCGATGGTGACGGTCGCTTCCATCTTCCAATTGGCACTCCTGATGGGAACCAGGACGGTGGAGGCGTCAGCGGTGGGCAGCTCTACGTCACGAAGCCGGACTTGGGGCTCAGCCGGGCACAAAGCGTCGAGCTCGGAGAGCGGGCGAATGCCGAGCGTTTCCATGGTGAAGGCACCATCCTCCTCTGCCTGGCAATGCATGGACGTGATCTCTCGCAACGGGGAACGCATTCCCCCGACGACTCCATGAATCCTCAACAGGAAGAGTTCCCTCGGCAGCGTAAGACAACCGTTCCAGCCTTTGGCTTCACCGAGGGCGAGGGGGACATCCTCTTCTGGAAGCCAGCCCCAGACGATCCTCCGATTCGAGACGGGGTCGTGGAACGAATTGGCGGCGTAATAGCTTCCATGGTCAAGAATGCCATCAAAGTCTCTTTGCAGAGTTACCCGGCCGTGTTTTCCTCGTCGGCACAGCGTACCGCTCAGCCAGAGCATATAGCGTGTCGTGCGCTTCGGGATCGAGCTCGGCTGATGTGCAAGATAGGATGTCACCCAGTCCCTCTCCACTGCGCCCTGAGAGCCGGTGATGATAAAATCCCTGGCCGTTCCGTCGGGGGCCTGCAGACTCATGAAGTTGGTGCATTCGAGGTTGAGCCCGAAATCGCCGCTCCACTTTGCCGAGGCGCGAAAGTGTTCGGGAAGGTCGAGGAGGGGTCCAAGATATTCCCATCGCGACAGGTCGTTGGGTCTCACGGCATAGAGGAACACGGTGGGCCCTTGGTGTCTGATACCTCCGGACACAATGCCGTAAAGCGAACTTGAATCTGAGCCTTGGATGCTGGCCAAGCTGTCCCAGGACGCGACGCAAGGATCCCGCCACCCCGTGACATCCAGATCCGCTGGTTCCTCCTGGACGATCGGGTTCTGTGGCAGTTTGCACCACGTCCTCCCCCCGTCGGTCGAAGTGGCGGCCGCAAGACCCTCACTTGCTCGCACGTACGGAATATTCCACTCAATGGGCAGATGACACACCGACGTGTAGATGACGCTGAGCTGGCCGTCTTCTCCTTTGATACCTCGAGGCAGAAAACATCCGGTCCAGACGCCTTCCTTGTCGTACGAGCCATCAGGCTTGATCGCCGGTGTGTCTGAAGAGACATGCTCCCAGGTCACGAGGTCTTTGCTCGTTGCATGGCCCCACGTCATGTATCCCCATGCACATGCTTTGGGATTCCCTGGAATCCAGAAATCAGCAGTCGCTCTCCAAGCTTGGACTCGGGAAAGTCTGTACAGTACATTGATAGAAAAGGTGATATGTCCCGGTTGCAGCATCGTAACCTGGGCCGCAAGGATCATTCATCCATGAGTGCGGCGCGACCAAGTGAAAGACGGGTTTTCCGGCCATAGTTGTGAGTATGATAAGTCAGGCCAAAGACGATAGACCTTCCAGAATACTAATGTATTCACCACGTCGAGAGCCGATGATTTCAGAAAACAAAGTCCAACAAGAGTCTTGGGTCAAGGTCAAAGAGATGTAGCGCTGCCAACAGTTTATTTAACGTCGTACACTTATGGAGCCTTTGATCGGTCTTTGATCTTTGGTAATAGGAATCTCTGACCAGAAATATGCCCTTCATATTATACCAGGAGAACGAAAACGAGCAGGGTATAGCAGAACGTCGGCTCATTTCCGAGACGTCGTGGTCAAAAGGAGCTGTGTGATAACTCCGCGATTCTGGAGCTTTTACCTGCACAGCTGCTTGGGATTGCATGTTTCGATAGTGGAAACTAGCGAAAGTGTAAAAGCCACAATGCGTAACAGACCACGGCTTCTGACGGTAGGAGTTAAGATTTCAATCTACTATACTCGAAAGACTGCAAATGTAGCGATATTGCAATTATGTTATGAGGCATCAATAAGGAGCTTCGTTGATAAGGTGGAGAACGCCACCATAGCTATCATTAGTGGACTGAGGCGCATGGCATCGCGGAGCTACAGCTACTCCGCGACAAATCTTGGCAATACTTAACGTTGAAGCTAGCTGACCTTAGTTCATGGACCTTCAACCACTAGCTACCCACACGTACTTTACTCACTTTGCCCCCCCCCCAGCACCCCAGCTTTCTCCACCATTATAAGCTTATACAGCTATCAAGGATAGTAACTGAGCCGGTCGCTCATACGATGATTTTATCAACTGTCTCGAACGAATACACTAAGAGCTTGCCAGGCATTGATTGACATGGGTAATACTATCGCAGCTGACGGCAGTTACGGTGGTTAACATGATCAACTAGTTAGATCCGGGGGCATGGATTGATTAGGTCGTGGAGTACGTTTGGTTTGCAGCATTTCATTTCATTGCCCCCTATCTCCCTCCAGCTACCTTTCCAACACACGCCTGCCAGTCAGTTCAAAGTACCGGTTTGCCACGACAGTGAGTATTTTCCATGTTCCCACCCACCTTCATGCTCCAATCTGACCTCCTCTGTGACAACGACTCCAACTTCAGCGGGAGACGTAACCACCCGACCCGGCTCGAGAGGCGAATGAATGGTCGGGACAGGACAGGACGAAAGCCAGCCGTCGGATACCGGCATGCTCACATGCTCAGAAAAGCAGCATCTGAATGCTCGCTCCACCGTTTTCCTGTCTAGGTCCAGCATCGAGATAAAGCCTAATAAGTATGGCGTTGTTGCTTTCGGCCTCGTTCGCCTCTAACCATCCATCCCATCGCAAAGAGTTGATCGAGACGATCCGAGTCCAAGGCAACAACAGGTTCACAAAGTAAGCATTGACCGATATCGGCACCCACCACCGATTACCCCCTCTGATGTCTCTGAACGAATCGCGTATATTATAATAAGTAGATGGAGACGGAGTCAGTCACCGACTTACTTTAATTTAAGCCCAATAAACATAAACACCTCACGTTCGGAACAAGCAAGCCGACTCGCAACGCCATATCATTACTACCTACATAGAATTGAATCAGAAATATGCTTGACTTGACTTATAATCCGACTCGAATGTGACATGCTCACGTCACTAATATATGACTTGATTGGTGTCGACGGCAATGTGCCATACGCTGTTGCCGACCGATACCAGGAACATCTGCACATCTGCAGGTATGTATATGGCCATGTTATCACAGATCCGCGTACCCTAATCAAGTAAAGTAGGTGCGTGCGCACAATGGGGTCGTTACGTAGAATCAGGCGTACGACTTATTTGAGGGGATGGGCGGGCAGAGAAAGGCAGGAGCGAAGATATGTCAGTCAGAGAAACTTTTCAACACGGCGCGCTGCTTAGGACTGGTGTGTTGTGTTTGGCGCGCAGATCTCCGAGAGAAAGTTGAAGGCAGAAATGCCGCGGTTCAATCTCGATACAAGTCTATCTATCTACTTAGTTAAGTACAAGTGGTTTTGTCTTTGTCGAGGACAGAAATCGCTCCCTGATATCCTTGGCCATCTCAATGTTCTTCTCGGCCCTCTCTCTCGAGGCTTTCGCGCGCCTCTCCAACCACTTGTTCCGATCATCCACGAATGCCTTGAACCTTTCTTCTCGCTGTTTGATATGCGAATTCTGCAGCTCCGTCAGTGGCCTAGCCGCCAGCGGCTCCGGAGGCGGCTTCACCGTAGGTCGATTCGGCAATCTCTCCTCGAGCGGCTGGATTTCGAGCTTTGGTCCCGGCAATGTCTGGTACCAGTACGCTGTCGTCGACCAGTCATCTCGGAGGTGATTCGCATGTCCGTGTTCGAGCTTGACCGTGATCTTCTTGTCGAACCGGACGGGATCGGCTAGGTGCCATCGGTATGAGACTTGGTAGCCGGGAACATCTTCTTCGTGGATGATGGTTCCGCAGAAGGGGTACGCGTTCTTTTGCATGCCCCAGCCCTGGCTAAAGTAATCCTCGCCTCCGGTACCGTGCATACTCGGCGGCCAGGTGTCGTCGTCGATGAAAAACATATCGTCGCCCTCGCCCCACCATGTGCCCTGATGGTGAAGAACCGAGTGGTTGCAGCCGATATAGGTACCTGAGCCCTCAGTCTCAAGAATGGTGTAGCCGTCACCGGTCAGATTGGGGACTTGTGTCTCGAGACTGTTCGTCTGCATCTCATTCGGTGCCCATCCATTCGTGGGGTTCTCGCGTCGCCAATGGGCGTGGAAGTAGAGAATCTCGGTGGGATCGAATGGTGCCGGGCGCAGTTCGTAGTCAATGTAGAAGTACTGGAAGTATGCGTGCTCGCCTTGGTTCTCGATTTCTATGCGCGCCCGCCGGTTGAATGGCATCGGAAGGTAGCAGTTGAAAGCCGCCGAGCCGCCAAATTTCTTCTCCTCTGAAGGCTTGACCGAGACGGTGAAGGGGAGAGACTGAAAGTTGGCAGCCATGGAATGGCCGAGGCAGAAGAAATCTCCGATGGGAGCCAAGACGTTTGGCGTTTCCGAGTCGTCCCAGTACATCTTGATGAGCACTTTTCGGTAGTAGTCTGGGTCGCTGTCTTCGTAGCTGAGACCCAGAGCATTATGAATCTCCATCATGGCAACACCAGACTTGGAGTAAGGGATCAGACCAGGTCCGAGGATCCGGCGGCAGGTTTGGACGAACCACAGGTGAGTGATCTTCCCCGGGCCCTCGATGTTGGCCAGAGTAGCCGTTTCCCCTGGTTGGACGACGAATGCATCTTCGTTGAAGCCGGATTGATCCCAGCTTGAGATTCGGGCACTTCGTGCTGTTTTGTGCTGGGCGACTGAGGACAACAAGTCGCCGCCAAGGAAAGCCGAGGTAGGCGCGGAAGATGACATTGTTGCTGAAGGTGAAGTACACTTTAACATTCGACGATGGTCGTCAAAAGAGGAGTGATCGGGTACGTCGAGGGAAACAGAAAAGTTGACTTTGCTGTCTATTCTTATTTAGAAAGCAATTGGAGCGAATGGCTAAGACGAGTTTCAAGCACGGTAAGAGGAAATCTTTCGTGGTCATATATCAGAGAAAGGTCTCCTCATCAATGTCCGATTCAGGATCTTGGACACCACGTGCGAGCTGAATGGATCCTCGATGTTCGCGGACTCTAGAACGAGCTCCGTGAAGGAGTCGGCGATTTGGTGGTGCCTTTTCGATTTGATATCCACAGTCAGTACTAGTCAAGTTCAGATCACGCAACCATAGGCGCCGAATCAGTTCTTCCATTCTGCGATTCGTGTCATGATCATCTGCAGGGTTATTCGCGGAGTTAGAGATTAGCACCGCGATCCGGGGTACTATGTGGGGTCTGGAGTGCGGGGTGCATCATCTCGGACAATAGTTATCAGCCTTCTCCGATAGCTAAAAGAGTGCATCGCGGAGCTTGCTTAACTCCTCGAATTTCCATCTTCTCGAATTCTCTCAACAATCACAGCAATTGTAAGACCTGGGATCTGGCCATATGCAAGATTCTCCCTCTGATTATCCGTCGGACGCTGCTCATGCAGATGCCCCCCGCAAGAAGACTCGGAACCGCACGACGACGGCTTGCAATACATGCAGATCCCGGCGGACGAGATGCGACAGTCGCAAACCTGCCTGTGGGTACTGTCGCTCTCATGGGTTCCAGTGTCATTACGAACAGACTGTGACGGGCTTTCCGTCCAGGTATGTTTCGCTGTTCTAGCTTTCTCTATATTGGTATATGCATGCTAACTCGCCAATGGGCAGGGTAGAGGCAGAGCTCGCCGCAATCAACCGACGACTTGACCAGATTACGCGCCTCTTACCCATGAACCCCTTGCCTTCATCGCAGCAACCCTCCAACCCAGGCGATGAATCGTGGGACCGCAGTCAAGAGATTCATGCCTTTACCGGCGAAGAGCAGTCCCCATTCCAACTTCTCGGAACCGAATGCATGATGACTATCCTCGGCCTCGGTCCCGGCTTCGCTCAGGAGGTTGTCAGGCTCGAGAGAAATGCCCCACCCGTACCTCGGGGTCATGCGCCGAGAGTGCGGCTGATCCAGCGACAAGAGGCTCTCGCGGCACTCGCTGCTTTCTCCGCACATGTCCATGCCTGGTACCCCGTGCTCCGTCCAGGATTCACCGATCGCTACCTCCGCGTTATCTCTGGACCATTAACCCCGGGTCCAGAATCGTGCTTAGTTCTACTAGTCGCAGCAACAGGGACTTTGGCTCAACAGGATCACGCGCTTGGAACTTCATCCCCTGACACCAGCAGCGAGCTCTATCTGGAGGCCGCCATGGTCTCGTTGCCAGCCGTGCTTTTGGATAGTAGCATCGAGAGCGTCCAATGCTTGGTGCTTCTTAGCATCTACTATTGCTGCCTATCTAAGCCATGTCAGGCATACGACTACACGATGATTGCCTCATTCAAAGTCCAGAACCTCCTCAAGTGCATTGACACGGGCGAGGGAGAGCTCTATGAACATACGAAAAGAGCCTATTGGGCTGTGCTACTTCTAGAAAGCGAGCTTCGCGTCCAATTCGACGTGGTAGGTAGCGGCATCTGGAACCACGACGACGAAATCGACTTGCCCGATAGTCGCCGCACATGGCAATTCGAGATTGATGCATCGTCTCAGACGGTAGCAGCGACGTCTCCAGCGAGCCATGTGTCAACGGAGAGTACCAGTGTGGATAAGACGCAGTCATATTTCCTCGCCGAGATCTCCATGAGGCGTATGCTACATCGTTGCAACACGGCCATACGCAGAACGCCACAAGATGAGATTGTCTATTCCCCTACTATTGCACAGGAACTGGAACTCCAGCTTGATGAGTGGCACAGCTGTCTCCCCGACATGGTCCGCTTCGAGCTGATCGACTATGACTACTCTGTGGCCATTGATCCTCTCACCAACTTTCTACGGGTCCAGTACTATTGCTGCAAGGTATCAATATACTGGCCAGCCGTGTATCAATGCATACAAGATGGAACGGCTTCTTCTGAGATTTTCCAGCACTGCGAAAAGTTCTTTGAAGCATACATCCATCTCATGCCAGGCCTGCTGATGGCCATTCGCAACTGCCTCGTCAATCGCTGGACCCTCTATGCCTCCACTTTCATGACTTCGATGGCAATCATGCTGGCAGCTCAAACCCGCTGCCTTAGGCGTGACTCCATTGTAGACTGGGCTCGTCTTCTAGCTTGCCTGGATTCGACGAAGACCGTGGACCCTCAGACCGTTCAGGCTAGCCCATCACTATCACTGTTCGATAGCACAATTTCGCGGCGGTTGACAGAGACGTATACCTCACTGCGTGGAATGGGGGCGCCAGATTGAGCAGTCGCTGCTGAAACATTGCTGTGTGATGCTATATAAGTCTGTCTTTAGCATCAGACATAATACCCTTCAGATCACCCTACAGCGTTAGACTCTCAAAAATCGCACTGTTCAGGCTTCCAATTACGAACGCCGCCAGGCGTCTTGTGTTCTGACCGCAATTTTCCCTGTACACTTTTGTTGCCAGTGCAAAACCATCATTGAACCAGCTGTTTACAGTGAAATGAATTCTCAGTCGCGCAAAATTCGACAGTATTATCTTGGACGTTGCCCATATTGGAACAGACCAAAAAGAGTGGCGAAAGAAATGAATTTTCTTGTTCGAGACCCAATTGCTCGGTATGCTTTCGAGCTCGGCAAGCACAACATGGTCTGTTCAGGGATCATTGACGAGGAGACACGACCTCGTGTCGCAGTATATGGTCTGATGCGCCTCTCTGTGGCTGCCGAGCACGACCGAGTCATGTTAGTTAGAGGCACGTGGAGAGCATCGCGGAGATAGGTCGAACTCCGCGATGGGTGGAGACTACCCAGACTAACGGGATCTCTAAATCAGCGGATTTTCCCCAGAACCTCGCTTTGCCCCGGATTGCATGTATGCAACCCCAGATTTCCGCCTCCAGACTCCCGGAACGACTGCTCGAATCAACTCGGTTCGGGGCACCTATTAATTCATCATCAATGACTATAAAGTCATCGTCCTTGCGGGGGAAGCACCCGACTATACAACCATCAGTCCGCCTCCAACGCCAGCCGAAACCTGGCAGCATTGACTTCTTCGACTTCGAGAGTCCCAGACAATCACCTCGAACATGACTTTGATACATGGGTAAGCGTGTCACGTCCAAGCAACAAGCCCTTCCTGGGGCTAACAGCCTTGTTACAGAATAGACTACTCGGTAGTCGATCCCAGCAAAAAATGGAAGATCTTGAAATCCCAGACGCGGTTTGCACTCTGGAGTAAGCTACCATTGAACAAAGCATTCCCACCTCTGGATACTTGCTGACAGTCGAAAACAGCCCTCCTGATCTCGAGTGGAGTTATCATGCAAGGCTACGATATTGTAGCCGGCGGTCAGCTTGCAGCTCTGCCCGAGTTTGTCAATAAGTTCGGAGTCCGTCAGGCCGATGGTACCAAGATTATTCCGGCTCACTACCTCTCCGCCTGGCAATCCATCGCCCCCGCCTGTGAAATCGTCATCACGTTCATCTTCGCACCGCTCCTCGAGAGATACGGCCGCAAATGGGGTATCCTCGCCGCTATGCTCATCTCCACTGTCGGAGTTGTCCTGCAACAACTGGCTCCTAACTGGCGTGTGCACCTAGCTGGTCGAGGAGTCAACGGCATTGCCATTGGTATGATGTTTACCATCTCACCACTGTGGATTGGAGAGACCTGTCGTCCGGAACTCCGTGGCTTCTTCCTTTGTTTCTTCAACACCAGTATTGTCTTTGGTCAGTTTGCCATTGTGGTCGTGTCACAAGGGAGCAGCCATATTAGCGGCAAATGGCAATGGTGGCTGCCTGTTGTTACTCAATACTTCTTCCCTCGTGAGTGTTTGATGCCCCGCTGTGATACGTCTGGCTAGAAGCTGACGAGTTCTCCAATAGTTGTCCTGACCATCAGCTGGCCCTTCTTCCCCGAATCACCCTACTGGCTCGTGCGTCACGGTAGCCCTGAAAAAGCGAAGAGAATGCTCCGCCGCATCTACGGCTTCAAAGAGACCGAGTTCTACGATATTGAAGTAGCTCGTATAGAAGAAGAGATCCGTCTCGCAAGGGACATCCAAGGCCATCTCGACGAAAGCCCGCCAAAAAGGTTCCTGGGTGTTGACTTCGAACTCGAAGCCGAATGTTTTGGGCCCACGAACCGCAAGCGTACTTTCACGGCTATCTTCGCCGCTTCCGCACAGCAGATGATCGGTGCTACGTTTGTGATTGGATACGCGACCTACTTCTTCGAGCTGATCGGCGTCAGCGACTATTTCGTGGCCTCTGTTATCTTGTACGTCGTCATGCTGCTCTCCAGCATAGCTGCCTTTCCTCTCACCGAGATGTACGGTCGCCGGTTCTTGATTGTCGGCCCCCAGTTCGCGTTATGTGTTATGCTTCTCATTATCGGTATTCTGGGGTGCATCCCGAATCAGCAAAAAGCAAGTTGGGGAATCGTGGTCTTTATTTATATCTGGGCCTTGGTCTATCAAGTTTCCATCGGCGCTACCGGCTTTGTACTTGCTTCGGAGATTGCGACGATGCGACTGAGATCCACGACGCAGGGCTTTGTCACCATCACAAATTCCTGCTGGGGGTTAATCATGCAGTTTACCGTGCCGTATATGATCAATACTGATGCGGGGGACTTGGGCGGGAAAGTCGGGTTTATCTTCTTGGGCACAGGATTGATTGCTGCTATTGGAGGCTGGTTCCTGTTCCCTGAGACGAAGGGGCTTCCTTTTGAGAAGGTGGATCAGCTGTATGCGATGAAGGTGCCAGCGAGACACTTCGAGAAAGTCGCCGAGGAGACTGGGCTGCGGGTGGTCTCTGATCCTCAAACGGGTGCCGTACTCACCAAGGAGGGAGAAGTCCAGGTGGAACAAATTTGAATGAGAAGACAGGACAGTCGCGACTGGAATATTTACAGGAACTAGTATTCTCGGACCTGTCAAAGGCGGACTTGGCCATCTATGCTTTGGCTATTAGTAACTAAAAAGCTTTCTCTAATATTTTTATTTATTCTTCGCCAGGTTGCTAAGTTATCATTATAAGCGCTTTATCTTTTCGTCTGGTGAGACATGGTCCACGCTAGTAGTAAAAGCTACATAGATAACATAGCATAAAATTATATATTTTTACATACAAATTCTTTAGTAATTTATATTCCCAAATAGAATCGTGCCTATCCAGGTTGGTAAAATGAAGTTGAGTCAAATGCATTTGATTTCCCATATAACCGTTTAGCGTAGAATTGCCGAGCGAGCCAACTTCATTTACCCAACTTCATTTATTAGGGTTACGTCTAAATAAGCTCGGATGCGGCTCAAATTCGAGTATGAGTTGGCCTAGGCATATGCGACACCAACCCCGTCAAATGCATTACCCAGAGCCTATCGTAGAGTCATTTATCAAGGGTTAGATTTAGCAGATTGATTTTTGATTAGGAGAGCAGGTGCATAGGCCAGGTAAGCAAAATCCCTAGGTTTAAGCATAAGTAGGCATAAAATCATAAAAGTATAAAATCGGAAATTATAGCCAGCCATCACACGTATGGGTTCAAAGCATGGATTTAGACGCGTCGGACAACGCGTAGAAAAGGCAAGTAGAGTTAGAATAGATAGAAATACATGTTTAATTCATTTGATTAGTATTTATTATCATAGAACCGTTTATACATTTACTAGAATATAAGGTGGTAGTATATATTAAATATAAGTATGCCGTGTGTCACGACTTATATAATCTAGGACCTTAGGCTTAACTAATAAGGATGCCCCTTAGCAGTAGAACCTAGGTCAGGTGACGTCGCTAAGCGAGGAGTCTAGGACTCCCCGCTAAGACAGGAGTCTAAGACTTTAGTAAGGAGTCTAAGACTTCTTAATAAAGGAGGAGTCTAAGACTTTAGTAAGATATAAAGGCTTTATATAAGTAGAAATAATTATATACTTAAATAAGAGCTTTATACTTAACTTAAGATAGTAATATATACTTATTATTATAATAACACTTATTAAATAATTATTAAATAAGACTATAATATATTAACCTTTGTTTAAAAACTTATACTTAAGAAGTCTAAGTATTTAAACCTAACCTTTTAAGTAAACTAACCTTATAGCTACTATATTATTATAATAATAATAATTAAGTATAATAGCTATTTTAATTATTATTATTATAATAATATAATAGCTATAAAGGTTAGTTCACTTATAAGGTTTAAGGTTAAATACCTAGACTCTTAAAGTATAGATCTTTTAAGTAAGGGTCGATATATATATAAGTTTAATAATTGTTTTAATAAATGATATTATAATAATAAGTATATATTATTATTTTAAATTAAGTACTAAGCTCTTATCTAAGTATATAAACATTATTACTTATATAAAGCCTTCGTATTAAGTTAAAGTCTAAGGCCTTAGAGTCCTTTTTATAAAGTTTAACTTTATAAAGTCTTAGACTTTAGCTTTTAAGACTCTTTACTTAATAATATCACTTAACTTAGGTTTTACTACTAAGAAGTGTCCTTATTAGTTAAGCCTAAGGTCTTAGATTATATAAGTCGTAATACTATCCTTTATTTCTTTTAACGTCGTCTTAATACTTAAATCGTAGCTAAAGGAATTCTTATAAAAAATTAAACGCTTCTTTTTATCTTATTATACCACCTATCCGTCGTAATAAGTAAAATAGTTCCTCCCTTTTACTTTATAACCTAAAGCCTTTTTTAAAAACTATTTTTAATAAAAAAAGATATAAACGGCTTAAACTAGCTATTTTAATTAAAAATATAAGTATCGCTATAGTTCTTTATAATAATTATATTAAAAATTAAAGAAGATACATAGTATATAACGCTTAGAGTCCTTAGTATTTAAAGTGCGTCTAGTTAAAACATTTTATTATAAAATATAATATATAGTTTAAGGCCGCTTAAACCTAAAAAAGCGAAGTCTTATAAAGCTTTAACTAGCGGTCCTTTAAGCGTTAACTCGCCGACTTTAAAAAGTAAAAAGAGTTAGCGTATTCTAAGTAATAAGAAGCGGCTGCTTAAATTAACTAGTTATATTATTAATATAAGTTTTTTAAAAAGCGTCGTAAAAAGATACTAAGTCGTAGGCTTTATTACTTAAATAAATTAAATATATTAAAGATAAAGAAAAGGTAAAAGAAGGAATATTAAAAGTAGGTAAAACGCGAAGACGTTGTCGCTAGTTTTAATATAGCTTTTAAAATGCCTTCGTTTTTAAATCTTATATAAGACTAGCTTACTACTTTTAAAAGCGACGAAGTAAGTTCTTTAAACCTTATAAGTTCTTTTTTAATTCCTAAGTATCGTTTTATTTTATATAGCCCTTTTATTATACCTTATATAATAACTAACTATTTTCTTCTTTAGCTTATTTAATAATAGCTTTAACTTTAAACTAAATTATTTTATTTTCTTTTAAGAGTTCTAGCGCTATAGTTAGTATATTAGCTAGTGCTAGTTTTAATAAGAAAATATAAAACACTAAGTTGATTTTTATATATTTTAAAAGTTTTAAATAATAATTAACTTTTTTTATAATTGTCTTAATCTTAAATAGTCTTATCTTTTTATAATCTAGCTTATTTAATAGTCTTATTATTTTAATATTTTATTTAAATAAGTAAACTTTATCTTCTTTTTTAAGTCTTAGTCTCTTAAGACGTTTTTAATTATAATAAAACGCTAACCGTTTAATATAAAACTAAATATTTATAAATAATTATTTATAAAGCTATTTTAATCGATTTATATTAATTTTTATATAGTGTATGTCTTTTTTAATAGTCCTTAGTTCGTAGTATATAATAAAGTAATAGCTATAGTTTATTTTAAAAAATAAGACCTTAGTTGTTTTTATAATTATATTATTATATATAAATTAAACTATAAGTAGTAACGCTACTTAGTTTATTTATTAATAATCGACGTAGTATCTTAAGTACTACTTTAAGACTTAGTTAATACGTTTTATTTATTAGTCTATTTATAAATAAAACAATATTAATATCTTATAATATGTTTTTAATAAACTAATTAAGGATTATTAAAATATAAAAGTAAAGAGCTTATCTTTATTTATAATAAATTCTTTTAGTATTTTATATTATATAATAATAATCTTAATAATCGTGTTTATAAGTTATTTTATTATTAATGCCTTTAAGTAAGGTATAAAGTAAGTATAATTTATAAGCTTATTAATAATAACTAATATTAAGTCGTACTTTACTCTTATAAGTAAGTCCTTAGATCTTAGAAGTTTAATAATAAAGTTTATTATAACGATTTATTATCTTCTTTATAATATATTATTTAGCTATAGCTTTTTATATAGTTTATATTATTTTAACTTTAATATTTTATAATATTATAACTTATATAATCTAAGACCTTAGGCTTAATTAATAAGGATACTTCTTAGTAATAAAACCTAGATTAAGTGATATTATTTAAGTAAGAAGTCTAAGACTTTATATTAAGATAAGAGTCTAAGACTTTAAACTAAGAGTCTAAGACTTTAATATAATATAAAGGCTTTATATAAGTAATAATGTTTATATACTTAAATAAAAGCTTTATATTTAATTAAAAATAGTAATATATATTTATTATTATAATATCACTTATTAAAATAATTATTAAACTAATATATATATCGACCTTTACTTAAAAGACCTATACTTTAAAAGTCTAAGTATTTAATCTTAAACCTTATAAATAAACTAACCTTATAACTACTATATTATTATAATAATAATAATTAAGACAGTTATTACACTTTAAGTATCTTTATTAAAAAGCATTATTTAATATATTAATAATATTTATTATATAACTAAAGGAAGTAGCTAAACTAGCCTTTTTAAATTATTATAGCTTATATAATTAAAAGACCTTAGGCTTAACTAATAAACGGCTTATTAGAAGTAAAACCGAAGTTATATAACGATATTAATTAATAAGAAGTCTAGTATAACCTTAGAACTTTAGGAGTCCTAAGGACTCTAAGAGTCTATAAGGCACTAAGAGTCCTAAAGAACTCTTAAGAGTCTAAGAGGCTTAAGACTCTAGCGGTATAAAGGCTTTATATAAGTAGTAATATTTATATACTTAAATAAGAGCTTTATACTTAACTTAAAATAGTAATATACACTTATTACTATAATAATTATTTAAAGACTTATTAAACTAATTATATCGACCCTTGCTTTAAAAACTACACTCTAGGAGTATAAAATCTAACCTTAAACCTTTTAAGTAAACTAATTAATAAATTAATATATTAATATAACTTATTAATTAAGATAGCTATTATACTTTAAGCACTACTAAAAAGTATTATTTAATATATTAATAGTGCTTATTATATAACTAGAAGAGGTAGGCGGACTAGCTTCTTTAGATATTATTATAAAAGGAACTCTAGATCTAATAAGCCTTATACGCTTAATTAAGGTCGCTACTCTACTTATGTTCTTAAGAGAACCTTCTAAGGTTTAAGAATATATTACGAAGCTTAAGATCTATATCTTTTATAATAAGGAATCCTTTATAATAAAAGACTTAAA